>JASGXE010005207.1:0-44282 GCA_030068105.1 Sinentomon sp. SZTP_YWyxl
CCGCGCTGTTATTCAGGATCATGTCTTTTAAAGTTTCATAATTCATTGTTGCCGAGACAGTTGAAGTTAATGGTAATCCTTTACACTTCATGGAAACTGATGATTGCCCTGTTTCTGGGGAAAAGACACAAAACCATAGTTCTTCGGACCGCCGGAAACAAATTCGGTGATATAGGATCCTTTCCCATATCCTGTCAATTTGTCTGTTAAGTCCCCAAGGAAATTCCCAAGTTTTGGTTCGCTCTCCCCAGGCCTGGTGACGTAAATGACAGAATCTGTGTCATAATAGAGTACTCGCCTGCCTAGTTGCTCTAAGAATCTATACAGAAAAAGTCGAGCTTGTGCTGTGGTATATGCAGCAATCACAGGATTGGCCAATGACTGTGTTATAGGCACATCTTTGGCGTAATCCCAGCTGATCATTACCACTTCTGGCGAAATATCGGTAAAGGACTTTACTTCGACGTTCGGATTCTGGAGGAGCGAATACAGGCGTTCCGGCTGGCTTAAGAATTCGCAATGCTCGAGATTCGGTCTCTGCCCAAATTTCCCCCAAAGAGAATTTAAACAAAGCTTGGCTAAGCTTCTGTAACCTGGATTGCTAACCAGGTTTCCCACGTCCAACTGTACACCCTCTTTCTCCTTAAACTTCATGACATATTCCTGAATTTTTTCAGAAGTGTCACAGCCGGGTGGGACTCCCGAAGCTTCCTGTTTTAGTTTTAAAAACAGGTTCACATAATCAGCGAACAACCCCCCTTCACATGTGGCAGGGTCAAATTTGGTGGTTTGGTATTGCCAAAGCTCGAATATTCGGACCACCTCATATCCGAGTTCAACAGCTTTTTTTAATTCGTCGGTTACCCAAGTAGATGTTAGTTGTCTGTCTTCTGATGAGTGAGGGCAATCTGTTTGTAATTTTTCTTCAACGCATGCCCTGCAAAGGGGAAATAATAATCTATTGTCATGTCGATACGGGAGAACGGGGTGATATAGGTGCTGTGGAGGTAGAACTGTACATTTCATTAAACCTTCGCATTCTGAAAGTGGTGGGAAGTTATCGATTAGGACTTTTGGGTGTCCTATCGGGTATTTGCCATTTTTGTTTATCGTTGGTTACAAGGATATAACATCGACATACTTTATCTTCTCACCTTCTTCACATTTGTAATAAGTTTTAGTACAACCTGTATGGCCACCGCAAAATGCATCGCGGGGAAGAAGCGGTTTTGTGATCTCAGGCCTGCTTTTGACGAACTGTTCATGACACGGGTCGGTAAGCCCCAGTTTTTGAAATTCGCATTCCCATATTTCACGCAAAGTATATCCTTGTTCGATGAGGTAGTTTCTTTTAATTTCTAAGGCTTCGTAGCGTGTATTTGGTGTGTCCTGTTGATCGGAATGGTAAGGCACGTCCCTTCCAATATATTTAATATTTTATATATTCGGGAATATATTTCAACAAAACTCTTTCCAATGCATTTCCCAAAATGACCACAATTTCATGCGTTTGCATCACAGCAGCCTGTTCCTGTGACATCAAATTTTGCCATCAAAATTTTAGAACTCTTTCGACAGATTATCCCCGCGCAAAATGCCCGAAGAGCGGCATTTCGCGCGGGGATGCTGTCGATCCTCCCCAGAGTTTACAGGGGGAGAGTGCCACTGAACCATGTTAGGACAAACGGATCTCTCTCCCTTGACTTTCTGGAGAGATGGTAAGTTTGCGCTCGGGAAATGAATGAGTCACATTCACCGGTTGTTGCAAAAGAACAAATGGTGGGTCAGATGGCCACAGATTTCGATGATTTTGGTGTCAAAAGATGGGAAGAAATCGGTGCACAACTTTGCAGCAGGTCGATACCATGTTGCAACGGAAAAGTTTGTGCTTCAGTCCATTTTGCAAACGAAAGGGTGGAATTTTTGAAAGCCTCGGAAACGGGCTTTGAAAATCGGAAACGTTTTCGATATTACACAAATGAAAATGTTGAAATTTCTTCATGAAATGGTAATCAGCAATCTTTCGGCTCTCTTCCGGCACCAACATTTTCCGTATCCGTTGAGAACTTTTCAAATGCGAACATTTTTTAACCAAACGCGACGTTCCCGAAGAGTCGGATTTTGCCGCAGTTTGCAGGAGGCACTTTGGATGATGCAGACTGGAGAGTTCTCTCCTGTGCTTCCACGCTGCTGACAGGAGGGAATTCCGGAGGCCGTATTCCCCATTGCAACTCACTCTCAGGTTCGACTCATTAGCAATACGCTTATAACAGGTTAAAGCGTTTTGTCATTCGTCAATTCAATGGATAGAACTGTCTTGGAAAAATTTAATTTCCATGCAAAAAGCTTATTTCTTTTCCATTGTTGCAAAATATTCATCCTTCTGTTGGCGGCCGCGAATCTCTCCTCTCTTTGTCCTAAAATCTACCCCCTGCCTTCACATGCTATTTAAATGGGATGTCCGTCTTTATTACACCCACCTGACAGGAGAGAATTATTTAGTGCGGATTAAATTTCCTAGCAGGGAAAGCAAAAAGCACAGGCCAAGGCGAACCGATGAGGGTTTCGGAACAGGGACAGTTACCCGAAATGATGCCCTTGTGCTTCATTGGCCAGAATCAGTTATGGGTTCTTTCACACTGTACCTATTGGGCAAGAAAATATCCCCTGATTGTACGAAACGAATCAAGTGGAGAAGTCTATAGTAGTTGGAATCATCCAACGCCAGTTGCAGGTGCAGGAACAAAGTAGGTATTTGTTGCAATCCTTAGTAAATCTCTGGCTTTTGAGATGCGAGTGATAATTGCGATGAGATCAAAATTTGATCTCATCGCAATCACCACTATATCACGCAATACAGAAATTTCTACCCCCGACTTGCAATTTGACAAACGTTCCTTGTGGGGTAATTGGAGGAAGATCGTGTGTCTCAGATTAGTTCATGGTGGGATCGATTTTATTTAATTTGCAGCTTTGGTTAAGTAACGGTTTTCTGCCAAATTACAACTTCCCAGCTCATTTAGTTTTCTAGATTTTGGAAAATGGAGAGAGAAACAGCCCACTTACGGGCTCGAGTTAAACTAGCTGGAGTGGTTTAGTTTTCAGTTTTCCTTGGAAAGTAAAGTATCTTCAGCGAATATCCACTTTTTCGAGCTTTGGTCAAAAATAATTTAACTGGCCAGTTATTTTCTTGATCACTAACTGTTCACTTAGGAAAGAAACATTTTGGTTTTATTTGATTTGATTGATTGATTTTTCTTGTTGTTTCTTGAATTTTCTTGTTGTTTCTACAAACTTTCTTTGCAGATCTGTTGAAATTGGCCATGCCTTGTATTCATATCTTTTTGATCATGCCTGCAATCTCAACGCAGCCGGGGATGATTCGTCAGTCAATGAGGACGTTTTCAAAAGCATTCAAAACTCCACAACCATCTCTGATCTGCTGTGTCAGCTGTTTGGGAATCTCACAGTGATGCTGTCCATCGACATGTCTCTGTTGGTCGATCATACTGGCCTGCAACTTGGCAACGGTCCTCAAGGCCAGATCACACGATTTCTTGAAGGTGTTCCCTTGTCCGTCGTCTTGATCTTACCAGCAAGTGTTAGGGTTAGTGACACGAGTTCCCTTTCTCCATTGCCATTCATATTGTGTGCTGTCTCTCCAGCTTCTGATTTGAGGAATAACTGCTTATTTGTTGAATAAACTGAAATACAGTTCAAATTTTGCATTAAAAATGACATGCTATCTCCAGGGACCTTATTCAAATCAACCTGCTAAATTTAGAAGCTGCTAAGCGAGCAGCTCCTTAGCAGGACCATTTTGGCAAGTTGAAAGCAGGATGAAGGCAGGGCAAAAGTTCCAATTCAAATTCCGCATGCGACTGCAGACAGAAACCAGAAACGCACTGAAACAGACGAGTGAGGCGAAGAATCAAGTTATCTTTTATGAATCAGTTTGTGGAGTGGATCATGTAGCACAGTGGTTGAGTTTCCGCCTTCAAGTTCAAAGGACCCGAGTTGGAATCCCGGACGACGCAAAATTTTTCAAAATTGATTGTTCATTGGATTTGGTTAAAATCATGCTGAATGATTTTTAACATGCAGTTTGGAAATTGTGGATTTTGTCAGTGTGTTGCGGGCATGACAATTTTTGCATGCTGTTGTCAAAGGACCAAGAAAATTCTCTCGGATCGGTGCCGTGAACAGAATTTTCATCGTTAAGTAACCTGCCTATTCCTCATTTTTGTGCGTTTTTTGAGGCTGCGATTAATGCGCATTCACCAGGGTTTTTTCACCAAAAGGTGGCAATTTTGCGGTTTACCAACACAAATTTATCTCGGGATTTGAATGACCCATGAGGAGGGCCAAGGGCAGAGTGAGCAGCGTACTCGTTGAGCCGGCCCGAGGCTCCCCGCGTAACGGGTTCGCGGGCCTGTTCGTGTGGCCCCTTTTGTGTCAGAGTTCTATCATTGGCTGACCTTGGGGGCCACCAACAAAGGCTCACGCGTTGGGGTGAAAACCCCCATAGTCCGGATGGATCAGTGAGTTGCCCCGTCTGGGTGCCTAGGTAGGTAGGTTAAATGATGATGTATCTCGAGGACACAGACGAAGGACAGCCGATTTCTCTGGTGAGTGAAGGGTTTCTGTTTGCCTTGTTATTGTGTTGGATATTTGTTGATTGCCCTCATTTTCATGTAGACTAGTGTCCTTACGACGCAGGGAGTTTGCTTCTAGACATCACGCCTCAGTCCTTGTTTCTGCCACATGCAATATCCCTTAGATTCGTGAATGAAGCTCCCTCTAAAGTGCGTTCATTTTCAGAATGGTCCGCGCCAAAACTCCCAGCAAAACGAAGGTGGGAGCGGGGGCACGACAGTGGTGTCCAAATTGCACAACATTCTTTGCCTGAATATCCGAGTTGTTTCATTTAAGCGCTATTTTCGAACTGAATTTCCCGAAAGCGCCGGTGGTTCAGTGGTAGAGCGTTGGGCTTTCGATCACAAGATCGTGGGTTCGAGTCTCGCCATGGGCAAAAATTTTTATTTTTCATTTGGCACATGTTTGCTTAGGCAAAACATATCACAGATGGAAAAGCAACCTAAACATGATTTTGAAATTTTCCAGACATGAATACGTGTGCCTGTGTTCCAGTTGTTGGCAGCAACAGCAGATGTGGCCGCATACCATTGCAGGTCGGTGCCAAATAATTGCAAAGTGAGGGCCAGCGAAGTTTCGGACAGCGCTGCGCCAGATGTGCACATTTCAAAAGCCAGGAGAGGAACGACCAGCAAACCAGACAGATCGTGGTCACAGAAAATTGAAAAAAAACTCCGAAAAATAGAATTATCAAAAGATTGAGAGGTGAAAACCGACAGAGTTTCGAAGATTGAGGCCCGCAGTTCAAAATCTCAGATTTCCGATTTTTGCACAAATTTGCACATCCCTGTCTGCAAAAAGCGCGCGGACCATTCTGAAAATGAACAGACTTTAAGCATCCCGATATTTAACTCTCCTTATTTGAGTGACGTTCTGTAATTTCGCGGTGACACGTCGACGATAGACTTACTAAGTTCTCATTAGTTTTTACGAAAAGGAATGTCATGCACTTCTTGGACAAGACACACTTACCGGCCACTCTATTCGCAACTTTGCCATCCTTCGGAGATGTTTTATACGACCTCTTTGTGCATTTGCTTCCGTGAACTTTCTTGATTCTTCCGTTGCTAGATTAAAATTGCCTGGTGCTTCACTTTACATATAATCATTGCTCTCCGGACTAGGCGCCAGTTTTCCCCGCTTTTCTGTCTCTGTTTCTTGTTTCTTCTATCCCAACCCTCGGAATACGACAAGACCTCGCCAAAGATCCGTTACAATACCCAACGATACAAGTCGGGATGTGACTGATCTCAGATAATGGAGCGGAGCGATGTTACAGTCAAGGACGAGCTTGGCGGAGACGCAAGTGGACACTGGAAAGGACGAGCAGGACACATGATGATTTTGGGATACAGCGACGAGCCAAAGGTCACCGAAGTGGAGAAAACCAAGGAACTACAGTGAGACGCCGATACAGGAGGAGGATACTAAAACACAAGGCTGTATCTTTCATTATTTTATTTCATTTTCTTGTATTTCATATTTTAACTCACATCAGAACTACAGGTTGAAGGGGTTATTCTTTACACATGCTAACTAACGTGCCCACCTTTCGTTTCCCGCACCCCACGACATTGTCTGTACATGACGTTGCCGGCACACTGCTCGCAGCGGTAGGGGCTCCGAATAACTTGCCTGTGTGGATTCCACTGTGGTCAGTATTTGCAAATGATGATGATTTGTTGATTCCCCTTCTTTCAAGTAGGCTAGTGTCTTTACGGTGCATGGATTGCTTCTACGCATTACGCCTCAATTTGTTTCTGCCACATGACATAACCCTCAGATTGTGCGTGAGGCTTCCACCAGGCAACCCGATATTTAACTCCCTTACTTGAGTGATTTAGTAATTTGCGAGGCCATATTGACGATAGACTCACTAAATTCCCATTAAATTAGGATAAGGAATGGCTTTCACTTAGAAACCAATTTCCCCTGGTACGCCTCTCAATCTCAGTTTATGAGATATTTGTTCTGTTTTGCTTTGTTTTGCTCGCTGCTTACCAACCAACTAATGGCAACTTATCTCCTTTCAGGTGGCCAGATGATATAACATGCTGAAACGCGCCCCACCATGCGTTCCCCGCACCTCACGACACCATAACTTTTACATTTTCATAACACTTCGCGAAACACGACTCGCGTGCCACGTCTTGTATATATGCATCAACTCACGGCGTGTTTGACCACCATCAGGCATGATGAAGTCAGCACGCTGCTCGCAGCGGCGGGACATCGAATAGCTTGCCTATGTGGATTCCGCTGTGGTCAGTCTTTGCAAGCTGATGATGATGATGATGATTTGAAAGACCCATGAGGACGAACACACCAGAAGGCTGGATTTTGTAACTGTGGGGGGCGCGGTCTTTAATTTGACCGTGCCCCCCCACAGTTGCAAATTTTTTTTGTTAAATTCACAGAATAAACCGCATTGTTGCCATCCAAATTTTCCCCAAAATTTCTCCAAATTGTTGGGGCTCGATAGTCCCCCACACTCGTGATCCACTGCTGCTCTGCCTTTTGGATCTTTTTGTGCACATTTTTACTTGTGCCTTTGAAAGATGGTGATCATCACTCTGCCTCGCATAGCCGAAATTTACGGCCCTTGGCTTCTTATGGGCCGATATGTGTTGTTTTTTGTTTTTGCAGTCTGCCTTCGCTAATAAATGTGAGAAAAAGAGTTCCAAAGACCCTCTGTGAGGGCCTCTTCCCATTGGAACGCCACTCAGGCGTTGCCCCAGTCCCAGATCCCGGGACCGGCATCTGAAAATTTTTTAAGGTTTGTAGGTATTTTATTTCTCACATTAGGTACTTCGTACATCAGCAACGATAAATATCAGCGAAGCCAATTTCAAAAGCCATGGGCATAAAGTTTCTTCTCAAAAATATTTCGCATTGGCATAATCATTGGCGTAATTATCGTAACGTTTCATGGAAGGCTTTGAGATGTGGGCCACAAGAAAGAACAAACATGGATCTACATATCCTGAAAATGAGGAAGTTCACAGTTTGATTTCCATTATTGAGGGGTGTGGGAACTTCTTGCAACATAAAATAAGCAAGTCTTATCAAAAAGGAGTGCAAACGAGTCAACAACATTTTTTTATCTCGAATCACAGTCAGAGCGTCCAAGTGCAGCGAATGCTCAAATATTTTCAAAAGTGGGTGGGTGCAACCTTGACAGAAGCTGTGCGCCAATTCAAAATTTCTAATCTGTTGCAGGCTGCGTTAAAGAATACCAATTAAAATTTTTCCAGCGCAGCGCTGCGTTCGGTAGCTCAAGTGATGCGTTCCCGGCTGCCGTGCGGGTGCTCCGGGTTCGATTCCCAGAAGGGGATTTTTGCAGTTTGCATGCTGCAACCGCACAAGGGAATTGGATCCTGAGGGGCTGTGTTGTGTTCTTCATTTTGAACTCCCAAAAGAACAAAAAACTGTTTTTGAAAATACAACAGAGAATCCCACCACTGAACACCATTGGAATGAAAAACCAACCAGATCAAAAGGTCTGCTTCCAGGGAAGCCATGGTTTTGTCTTTTGCAGTGTAATAACTTTCGAAATGATTTCCAGCACATGTAAAAACAGCAAAACCAGAAAGCTTGGCAAACTGATCAAATTAAAAGTGCCATGTGTGGAAGATATGCGATAAGTGATGAGGAGAGTGATTCATGTCAAATTTGGTGCAATGAAAACGGTTAGCAACATCTATAAAGTGGAACCAATACCCTTGGAAAAAGAACAGGGTACCCTCTTGAGCATCTCTGGTTGCAGTGATAAGTGACATACGTGAACGGCCGTATACCACAATTCCACTCACACCCATTAGCGCTTTAGCACAGCTGTCAATTTAGCAGATGGGTGAACGCTTTCCAGAAATGGAAAAGGAATAGCGTTGTAATTAGAAATTAAAGTTTTCCAACACCAATCTAGCCATCGAATTGGGTGCTGATTTTAAGCTGAGTGTGATTGCAAATGAAGAGTCTGGCTAACGCTGAAGGTACACATTCAGCGGCAGAATTTCGGAAGCTTTGATTCAAGTCGAAAACCCAGTTGACATTGCGATGGAAACCATTTTATTTGTTTTGCAACTGACGGATGATGTGAAAAGATGCGAGAGTCAGTTCTCCAAATTGTGACCCTTCACCCCATATCTCAGAAACCGCTTGACTTAATGAGTTGAAATTTTGTGTGAGAGACCTTCCATATAAGCTCTAATAGACAGCTAATTTTGAGCAAAAACTGACAATAAATACGGAACTTGAAATTTTGACCATTCAGGTACTCAGTAGTAACGAAATTCCGGTTTAGCACAAAAAAATTAAAAAGGGCAATCGTATAGAATAATATTTCCACATTTTTTCACCGATCGCAGAGAAAAATAAATCGACTATTTAAAACAGGGCTTGTGTTTTCAGTTTCCGGGTAAAATAGCATTTTGTCTTAGACGACGCATTCGCGTCTGCAAAAGACAAAATAAAAATAAAAAAATATATTGCATAGTAAATCATGCAGGTTCAATGAAAAAAAAGAATAAAGCTCCTCCAACGGTAAAATTGAAAAAAAAAATCTTGCAGAAAAAGTAAAAAGAACCACGCGAAATTCTTTCGATTCGTGAACGAAAGGACTTAGTACATGGTTGCTACCAACCTGGAATACTCAGGGAATTTTTTTCACACCCTGGAAAACCTGGAAAACTCAGGGATTTTTGGAAAAAAACCTGGAAAACTGAAAATTTCCAGAAAAATCAGCCAAAAAATGGAAAACAGGATTTCATAACATTTTTTTAGTTTACATTTTTTTAAATTTCCAACGATGACACCTGAAGAGCGTTCTTGTGTTGTCATTTTTGTCTTCACCCTCCCATTTTTTGTCTTGTCCTCGGATAAAACCCTGGAAAAAACTGAGAATCCTTCTGGAAAACCTGGAAAACTCAGGGAATTCCGATTTTCCGAAATAGCAGCAACCATGTTAGAGGACTTTAGAGGCGGTCCGAAGTGCCTCGTAACTTTTTTACATTGTTCAGATTGGAGGTGCTGCTATATTCCTGCTAAATCTGAGAAGCTGCTGAACTCCTGCCATCGTCCTGCTAAGGTGCTGCTCATTTAGCAGGTCAATTGAAATAAAGAAAATGAAACTTTGCAGGTCGGTAGCAGGACTTTAGCAGCTACTAAGCTTAGCAGGTTGATTTGAATAAGGTCCCAGGTCCTGATGTTGAAGCTTGAAGGATTGTTTTAGTCGAGAGCATCATTTTCTCTATTTTAATTTTAATCTCTATTTCAATTTATATTTTTCAGGATCTGCCTGCCGTCCTAAACGAAGTTCAAAGTGCGGGGTTTAATTTCATTTTGGGTCTTGAAGCAATGGACGAGAACAGGTTGGCCTTATTGGATGCTTTCTTGAGCAGCCCCTTCCCTCTCAAAGGATAATAACTTTACCCTCTTTACCCTCTTAAAAACCCCTTAAGAGGGCAGAGGGTATTCCCCCCCCTCTGCCCTCTTAAGGGGTTTTACCCACACAAGGGGAATACCCCTTGCCCTCTTTAGAGCGTTTATCATCTCAAGGGTTTTACCCTCCCAAGTGAAATACCCTTTGCCCTCTCTAGGAACTCTTCCATCTCAAAGGTTTCACCCTCCCAATGGGAGAACCCTTTGGCTCCTTAAGGGGTTTTACCAGAATATCAGGGGCTGTTACCATCCAATGGGAATACTCTCTCCCAAGTGGAAATATCCTTCATTCTATCAAGATGTTTTACCCTTTACCCTCCCAAAGGATCATCCTTCGGATCCACCGAATTGTATTTTTTCATCATTCCACTTCCTTTCAGCTTAGAGCAAGTTGGTTGATATTTCATTGGTCATATTTTTATGAAGATCCACTTTGTAGGATCAAAGGTCGGAATTATGCATAAACAACAATGAACGGACTGGATCCAGAGTCCTTTCTTTGATCATGTTTCAGATACTCCCAAAATTGGTGAAATACTTTGTTCCAAGTTCAAACTTCAGCACGACAATTTTTTATTGCTTTGTTTGCCCCGGGGAATTGCACATTTAGCTTCAAGTTTTTTTGCACAGGGGATTTGTGTCAAGGGGTACATTGTCTGTCTTTTCAAATTTGGATTTTCCCACCAGGGCAAATTACCCCTCGAGCTGAAAATTTCACCCTGTGATAGAAAAAGGAAAAAGGTGGAAAACAGCAGGTTTTGTTGACACCCAATAAAGAATCAACTGCGCAAAGGCATCGATTGGGCATCGAGGATTTTTCTCCGTGTGAAATGTGGCCCTCAATGATTTTCTCCTTCAGCGCCCGATTTCTTTTGCAAACCTTCATTTTTACACCGAAAATGAATGGTACCTTCCTTTTCTGCTCCTTCTAGCCGCGTCGGTAATTTAAGAAGCATTGCGAAAGCTTTCTTTTCCATCCCGGCCATTCACCATTGTGATAGCTGTTTGGGAGTCGCCATCAGCCTGAGTTCCAAGCTGCCTGCAACTCTACCAGCTCTCATTCAGTGGCCTACGACACTCGTTGCACTTGGATTGTCATGGAATATGAACACAAATGAGGTTTGTGGATCAGAATCAAAAAGGAAAAGGGACAACAACAAGGAAAATTACTTCGTTAATTTTTTTAGTCGATTTAACGGGCATTTTGTGCAAACTGTGGGCTACCCTCCGAAGACGGTGGCTTGCCCCCGTCCGAAGACAATCGTTGCTGGGCCGGGGGACAGGGAGAAAAACCAGTCAAAGCGGACCGGTGAAAAAACTCCCTGTCTTGTCCTTCATTAAAATATTACACCTTAGTCTTCATTTGAATACATTTACAACACTTCGTTATTATAACACATGTTACACAAATACACTTTACAGTGAGTCGAATCAACATTTCGGACGAGCGCGAGTCAACGTAGCGCGAGTCGAACGCAACTGTGACAAAACCCGAATAAGAAACAAATCTGGATTCCCGCCACATCATGCCATGCACGAAGACCCGGGCACAATGGTTGCCTGGCAACAGACACTCCACCACCCGCCCCGCCCAAAGTACCCTCATTTTCCTGCCCCTCCCCCTCCTGATCCCAACAGATGACTTTGCCCATCTCGTGAATGAAGAGAGGTACATGATTTATTGTCTACTTGCAGGCCTGGGAAATTTCCTACTTTTTTTTTGAATTCGTCCTACATTTCATTTTTGCCCTACTTTACGGTTCCTTTTTGCATCTGTTGTCCTTCAACTTCACTGATGCCCATGCTTACAAATTGGGGATCTTCATGTTCACAGCTTTGAACTTCCGGGGAAGCTCCCAGATCTTCAATAATTGGTTTCTAAGGAATGAGAACAATAAATATACGGGCAGGCACAAACTCTAATCTCTTGCTTCCTTCTGTGAGAACCAATCTTGCCCTTCAAAGTGTACAGTATTCTGGAGTTTCTCTTTGGAACAGACTACCGGGTGCGGTAAGATGTGCAGAAACACGACGTGTTTTTACTGCACTCTTTAGTGCGTGGTTGGATGGCCAGAATCTTGGAAGTTTATGAACTTGTTTCAGCCCATTCTTATTTTATTTTGCCGTTTTCTTTTCTTTTTTTTCTCTCAGCTTATAAAATGACTCTGCCATGTTTTTTTTTTTTTTTATTTCTTTGTTTTCTGCTTCGTTTTTTTTTTTTTTTTTTTTTTTTATGATTTCTTTGTTTTCTTCTTCGTTTCACCAAAATCAATTGCATCTTCAAATTTCTGTGCATTGCAAAAGAGATGCCACTATCGGAATATGCCCGTGCATCTCTTCAAGACTCTGTTTTTGTTTAATCATTGTTCTAAAATTTCAAAAAAAAGAAAGGAACCATTTTATCCATCTGAGGCATCCAAAACGTCTTTCCACTCATCAAATGATTTGATGTTTATGATTTTTTTTTATCTTAAATCTGTCCTGCCTCATCATTCTGGTTTCCATGATTGGGTTCAACGGATTGATGGAAATGGGTATTTCTGGTGTCAACCAACAGTTTTATCACCCAAATGGAAATGGCAAATCTTGTTACTGATGCATTCCAGTTCAGCATAGCACCAATCCACGGTTTCGGTAATATTGTCAAAATCACGAACGAGGTTCAAAATTGGAATGACTGTTTCAGGAATGCCGAATGTCTAACTTGATTATGCACAGACGGAAGGCAGGAGAAGTTGCAATAGGTCGGCCTGAGTGAGGTTTGATTGGGTTTTGCTCTCTTGATAGGACCGCGTGTAGGCTACTTCTATTTGGGCATGAAAAAGAGACTATTTTTACCGGTTTTTGGGAGGCTATTGCGTGGAAATGGGGGGTCAGAGCAACTTTTCTCACTGAACATTTTTTGCTCAGCGTACCTTTATGAATCTCTCCTCGAAAAATGGGTTTTGTGCGGCGACCCACTCTTTTAATTTCTCAGTTAAAACAAGACCACCACAGATTGGGCTTTTTTGGATTTTTGGGGGAGCACTGCGTAAAAATGGGGGCTTGTAGGTTATTTTGTCACTGAATATGTTTTACATGATATTTACGACCGGTCCTGAAAATTTGACAGCTCTAGGATGAAATTTTGCCTCCCCCATGAATACCCCAAATGGGTCCGTTTTGGGGGGTTATTACATGAAAATGGGGGCCCGGAGCAAAAATGTTTACGGATTAATTTCGATTTGTATAGCCATCAGTAGAGCCCACGGAATTTCGTTTTTATTTTTTGTCAATTTCGTTTTGAAGGTTCAAAATTTCGTTTTTTAGTGTTGAAATAAAAGTTGAATTTCGTTTTTTCTCGTTTTCGGCCTTTTTGGGCTATAAATTGATCCTAGGTGTTGAATCACATCTTTGCCGAGTTTGGGTCTGATGCAAAACTGGCAGGTCTTTCACTTTAATAGGCCTTCCAAATCAAAACTGGAGAAGCAGCAAACTTGCACTGTCGGTGGTTATCAAAAAAAAATTGTGATTGTCCATATTGTCTGCTGGGATTTAGAAGCATAGTCATTCTTCAAAATTAATTTTCTAGAAGTGGCTGGATTTCTCCTCTTTTCAATTCACAACACAGGCTGAAACCTGTCCCATGCTCTAGCCTATGGATGCCTACATTGGAATAAGAGGACAGAAGGGGTTTGAAGATGTTCAATCTGTGTTCAGTATCACTTCTTATATTAACCAAACAATTGTTGTTCTGCTGCAAGGTCAATTGCCTCTGACTTTGGAAAAGCTAAGAATGTACCTCGCTGGTCTCTTCATGGATATGACTGAAAGGGTAAATCTGCAATAAGTCATAGACAGTGCTTATAAAAACAAAGTTTTAGTGGAAAATGGGTCAAATTCGTGGAATTTCGTTCTAAAACATGAATTTCGTGCTAATAACTCAATTTCGTTTTTTGTCGTTGTAAAAATAATGATTTATCTGGCTTCCAAAAGGCATAATCGGCGAAGAAATGTTGAAAAAAGTGAAAAAACAACATTTCGTTTTTTTCGTGCTTATTCTCATTTCGCGAAATTTCGAGGGCTCTAGCCATCAGGAACATCTCCACGAATTTTGGCGAAATGTTTTCGGGACACCCTGTATACCCACATACAGATTGCTGAAAACTGTATAAGCATGCCAGAAAACTGTATAACCTCGAACAGTCCGCCAGGTTCAGTTTTCCATGGGATACCAAATGGCATATCAGACGGATGCAAGGAAGTGGCCGAAGGGGGTGAGTTATAATTTTGTTGAACAACATGGTTGGCGAAAGGCATGGCTGTAAGGGGGTGGTGGAGGCCATGGCATGTTTCTATTCAGTGTGGCAAAATGTCCAATTTTTATCACAGAAAACGTGCCACAGTTTTTTGGGGGAAATGTCGTACTTATTTCAATTCTCTTTGTTACGAGGCCTGTACTTGGGATTTCGAACGAACGTTTGTTACGAGGCCTGTACTTGGGACTTCGAACGAACGTTTTCTATATATATATTTTTTTTCTATCTTTTGCTTCTCAGGAAATGCTGACCAATGCATTGCCAACGCTGTTAGATTGGCACGTTCTCTCACCATTCGACAAACAGTATTCTTCTACTGACGACGATAGCAGCTGCGTCTCGTTGGGAAGTATCATCATCAAACTGGGAAACGTCGAATCCATGATCAACAATGTCGATTCTGACTGTGATGAAGTGTTTGAAAATGGTCGCTCACCAGTTTGTCACCACATTAATCCATCGGTGAATGGAAGGCTTAGTTTTCGAGATGGTTCCACTCGCTCAAAGGAAGATGATTCCATTCTTCAAGGGTTGATAATCAATTCGGGGGGTTCTATCAAGGGGTTCAAAAAATCGAACCCGTTGAAAGTAAATTGAACAAATTACAGGTGGAAATCAAAAGTGGAGAAGATGTCTTGTAATATGCTCAGGCTGGAGAACACCACATTTGTTTGAGTTTCACATTAGAGTGGGAGTCGTTCAAAGTTTTCTTCGTCGTTGTTGGATGTCGGTTGTGTTGATAGATTTCACAGTTTTATGTTGAATGCTCAAATGATAATTATTAATGTTCTTTGCCTTATAGCTTTGTTCGTTGTGCCAAGTACTGTTCAACAAAGATGTCTACAGGGTGGTTATTTTATCTGGAGCCCTGGCCCTTTTCTAGTTTATGAATAACAAGTGTGCGGTCCGTTAGCATTGGGTTTCTCTGTGATTTCCAAATGAAACATTGATAAATCTATCGGAATCTGAAAGTTTCTGCTGCTCACTTTGCGGTGTCCACGAATGCGATTCAAAGTCCCTTCCGCCGTAACACACAATCATGCCATTGATTTACATCAGCCACCTCCTCTTCTATTTGAACAATATTGCCCTGCCCCATCCGTGCCTGCCTCCTCTTCTGATTGCACAATATTTCCCCACCCACTCCCACCTGCCTCCTCTTCTGTTTGCACAATATGCCTCACACACCCGCACACACGGCTCCTCTTCTTTTGCACAATATTGCCTCACCCACCTGTGCCCACCTCCTCTTCTGTTTGCACAATATTGCCTCACCCACCTGTGCCCACCTCCTCTTCTGTTTGCCTGTTTGCTTAACATTACCCCACCCTTTCTCACTCACGCCTGCCTCCTCTTTAGTTCCACTCGTTTTTCATCGCCTTTGTTATGCAGCCGCTGCAGTTTCTCTCGTGACGCATATTGTTCCCGCAGGCTATGCAATGCTTAAATGGAATGGACGTCTTACTGTGTCTGCGCCGAGTTGGCTTCAGGCACCTCTTTCCTTCGATAAAGTAGTGATATTGCATTTTGGGTGAAGTGGGAACAAACAAACTTTTGCAGGTTGGCCTGCAAGCAATTTACGGTACCTGTCCTCATAGCTTTTGAATTGCATGCGCGGCTTCCTGTCTGTGCACTCGACTTTGTTTTGCCCCATGTCCTACGCAGCATCTCTTACCACAGCTCTTCTGAGACGTGGGTCATTCTGCTTGTTTGTTGCCAAGCTGACTGGCCATGTCACTGAAAATGACAGAGTTGCCAAAAGTCGACGGCTGGTCAGAGTCTTGAAGGTAAAATAGCCAGACTTCAAAATGGTCTTTGTTTTTGTGTAAAGTCGGTCGTTGTTCCTTGATCTTTCCGTTTTCTGTGATGTTTTTGTTCCTGACAATCCTGCAATTATCTTAAAACACAGTTTAGTCACTTATTTATGTTGTTTGATGTATCACAGTTGCTGTTGTTGTGGATGTTTTTGCCTTTTGATCTGTGGGTTATGGGCAGTGTTGAAGCTGGAATGGTTAGATATTTGATTTTGAAGCTAAGTGGTTAGATATTTTGAGCAGTCAAGTGTTGACACTTAGATATTTTGAAGAAAGAAGTGATTAGATATTTTGATCAGTCAGGTCATGTTTTGAAGAATGAAGTGATTTTAAATTTTGAGCATTGAAGTGTTAAGCCAAGATGATTTTGACCAGTGAAATGAAGTCTTTACACATAAATGCTCAGACATTTTGTTTGACCAATAAAGTGGTAAAGCAAAATGATTTGACATACGGGCCGTGTGATGATTACTTGACAAATTCTCCGCTGGTCGAATTTCATCACTAAGGAGATTTAGTTAAGTAAGCATCATGTCGATCTGTGTAAAAATCTCTCCGAACATCACCGATATCACACTGACACAAGATTTCACCTGTTATGATTTGAGATTTTGATCAATGTTGTGTTGAAGCTAAGTGATTAGATTTTTTATCCAATGAATTGTTGATGCCGAAGAAATCAGATATTTTGATTTGACTAATGAAGTGTTGTAGCTAAATGAAAGAAGATTGTGGTCAATGAAGTGTTGATGCTGAAATGATTTGAAAGTTTTGCAGGAAGGTATTGAAGCCAGATTTTTTGACTAGTTTTTTGCCTTTAGAATGTTGCCTCTGAGAACACAAGGCCGGCTTGCGAGCACATCAAAGCATCTGCAGTTGGTGTGACTCACTTCCGAGGAGTGAGTTACATTTTGAAATATCGCAATTCCCATTTATTCACTGCTGTGATGGCACCGTGTGTTATGGCCACCATGAGCCGACCTTGTGCCATCAGAGGCACCGGTTAGAATCAAAACTGTTAGATATTTTGACGAATGAAATATCGGAGCCAAACAATTCGATATTTTCCGCAATGGAGTGTCGAAGCTACAAAAATGGATGGAAACGAACAAATTTTTCAATCAATAATTTTCGAACCAAATATAGATAAATTCTATTTTGTCTGATTTATTTTTCATTGAAAAAGAAAATCTATTTTTCGAAGATTTTATGGCTGTTTTAACAGTCGAATGTCAATAAAATATGTGTTAAATGTTCACAGCAAACAGCTCACTTTGTTCTTCATGTCTTGTTTTGACTTGAAATTGGAGATGGCCGTGTTCGATTTTTTTCCCTCCACACCGGTTGAATATTGGCAACATTCCATGACCATCTTGGTCCGATTCTCAGTTTTCCCAAAAATCCTGGACGTCTCAAAAAGGTCCCTTAACAAAAATAATGCTATGGTTGATCAAATTTTCCAGAAATTACAGCTTCGTTTCTGTCTGTCCCCTCCACACTTCATCAGTTGCCACATGGGAGAGAGCCCGATGGTGATGGCAAAACGAGTGTGCAATTCTGGGACCGGATCAATCACAAAAAACAACACAATCCTGTGATTTCTGGAAAATTTGATCAAACCATACCACTTACTTTTGTTATAATTTGCTTGAGCCGCACATACTGGCTTCTTTTGCAGAGGGGCAGCTTTGTCATAGATCAAGGTGTTTGGCCTTGGCTTTGCTCAAACCCTTCAGTTCGAATGTTGATTCTTTTTTGATGCTGGTTTTTCCATGGAATGCGCTCAGATGCATTTTTGAACAAGGCACGATTGTAAGTTCAGGCAAAATCCCGCAGGTGACACGATTTTTTCAACTATGTCCAGAGATCTATGAAACTACATCTTAGACTACCCGATAGATGGTTAACCTTTTTTATGCACCAGGCGGCCACACAGATTGATCAGGAACTGTGTTCCCCAGACATAAGTGCATCTTTTTTACATGGCAAGATATCCTGCAAGAATAAGAGGGTCATTTTGGAAGAGGGAGACATCTCGCTTACAGAGGCAGATAGGCTAACAGGAGTTAAACTGAAACAAGGTAAACAAGGTACGGCCTGCAAAACACACTGCATTTGAATGCAAAAAACATGCTAATATCATTTTTATCAGTATGGTGTACAAAAATAATTGCTTTCCCCATGTGTGCATTTTTCCACATCACATCGGAGACCGTTGCCTGACTGCAGACTGGAAATAAAAGGGTCAGAATTCGACGTATGGCACAAAATAAGACCAGTTATGTTTTCTCAGGAAAATTATTTTTTAAATACACAGGTGGAGTTCCACTCCCATCCTTCTATAGTTCTCTGTTGTTTAAACGTTGGATATTTTTTGCAAGAACTCAAGTTGTTTGTGTGCGTGAGGTGAGAGAATTTATTTCACATTGCTCAAGATTTATCAGAATGGTCGAAAAAACATTTACCTTCAGCTCCATTAGGGGTCTAAAGCCCCCGATGGATATTGGTGTTTTAAAAAAAGGTCCAACCTTCCCACCCCCTTTATCAGTGTTTTAATCCAAAACCCCAATGATTAATTTTGAGGGGCACCAAAAATCTGATTTTTGCGATGTTTGATTGACAAATGCTGCACGAACCATTAAAGGATATTAAACTGTTATCAGTCTGCTCAACTCATTGTTGCATTAAAGAAAGAACCTTGCCGGAAGCATAAACGAACAAGAACACCATGCTTGTGATTGTAGTGTAAAATTTCTTTGATTATTTTTATTTATCATTTGGAATCTCGCTAGTGAACTAACTGTTCATTATCATTTGGAATCTGGCTTACGAATTAACTGTGTCAAGTAGACAGATGTTCCTTGCCTTTGTTCATTTGCCTGGACATTGCTGTTGAGTGGCGTGGGAGCCATAATTTTTATGACCAGACCTTTTCAAAGACTGATGTGTACATTCGTGAAGGAATTAATGTACCCATATGCAGGGTGTCCTGTAAAGGTCCCGACAAAATATGCTTGTCGGCTTCCTTGGGTTATGCTGATCAAAAAATGTGGACACCATTTTTTTCCTGCGGGACTTGGTTTTAGAGATTTCAAGATTTGTTTATATTGTAGTTTTACGTCTCTAATGCCCAGTTCTTCTAAAACGGATCAGATTGGAAATTATCTCAGATCAGATTTAACGTATTTCTATGTACGTATTTTTATGTACAACTACAACGTATTTTAGCAGTGTATTCATTTTAACAAATCTCAAAATCTCGAAAAGCAAGTCCCCTGCAGGAAAAAAATGGTGTCTACCTTTTTTGATCAGCACGACCCAAGGAAGCCGACAAGCATATTCTGTCGGGACCTTTTCAGGACACCCTGTTTGTTACTGTTACCTTCAAAATTTGGTCTTCTTTCATCTTCGTCTGTCGGTGATGGAAATTAAAGTGCCAGATTGCAATAAACATTCTAGACGTTCAGATTTTGACCTGTTATACACGTTAAATCTTTCATTTCTGCAACTTTGGAGTTTGAAAGGTATGTCACCACTGCACACACATAAAATCAGTACGCATCAGTAAAGTTTTGATGAGCTTGTTGCAGTTGATTTTTTGGTTAAGATATTGAAGTCAGTTGTGTGTGAGGTATGGCGTGAGAAAATTATGTCCTCAAACGTTGTTTATCAAACTGGTAAAAAAGTCCAAATTGTCCGTGGCCCAATCAAACACAAATTGAAAAAAAAATTCTGGTTTAATTTATTTGACTTCTTTCATGAGAGAGCAGTGCAAGATTACATTTTCCACTTGTTTTCAGTTCCCAAATCTAGATAGCTAGTATTTTTCTAAGAACAAAATGAACAACGAAATCTCAAATGGCAAACATGAAGGGGCCACCGTCAACGCACACGACATCAAAAGTCGGTTTAAACAGAATTCTGTTGAAACATTGGAACTAATGGTCACGTCTGCTGATAATACCGGACGGACATCTGTAAATTCCGACGGTACAATTGAGGAGCAACACACCGATGATGACAGTGGCAACATTGTTTCGCCATTCGGTAGCCAGTCCAGTCCAGCTTTGAAGACCAATGGGTTCGCTGTGCCTGAACACACGGAACACCATGTTCCTCCAGGAGACGTTGTTTTGGACAAGGTTGAATTGACCAACGGTGTGCCAAAGACTGGTTCCTTTATTGACGACAACGCCGTGGGGCCAGCATCTGAACCCAATGCGCATGCCGGTGGAAATGTTGGCAACACTTCTCACGTGGAGGTTAGTCTTTACGAATTTCACTGCGTGTGTATACAAGGATCCCAAAAGTCACTTGACAACCTCAGAAAAGTGCATAGCAGTTTTGAAGCAACTCTGGAAGCTTGGAGTGGAGTTTGTTCCAATTCGAATGGATAACACCTGCGGAAGACAGCCTGTCCAATATGAACCGGAAATCTGCAGAAATAGCCCCACAAGCGAAGATTGAAAACTAGCAAATAGCAGGGGTTGTCAAATGACTTTTGGGAAACATGTATTTAAACAAGTGCAGAAAAGCATACTTGCTTGACTATGACTTTCCACCAGTATGAACTCGCACAAAAAAGGGGCATCCAATTAATCTCCTGAGTCCTGCCGGCACCAGGGGACGTTCGTTGGGTTTCTTCTCTGCCCCAGAACCAGATGGCTATCCTCGGTTGTGCCGACTGGTGTTAAACTACCAGAAAGTGAACATTCTGAAACACCCAGTAATTTTTCTTTGAATAATCGCAAATGGCCACAATCGCCGAAGGATGTCCATCCAAAGAACTTCGTCGCTCGGCGGCGTCAGTCGCTTGCAACATTCAATTTCCCGTTTCCTGCCAAACCCAGCTTTCTTTGAAGTGTGGCTTCTTTTCATTCACGTCCAGTTGTTATGATAACACTCTGCTGGTACACATATGGATGCTGTTTTGCTGGGGAGAGGGTTGTCTCGTAGCCAACGGACGTCTCGTTCGTAACTTACAAGAATATTCTTGAAAGTTACGAACGAAAACCGGCTTTGACATCATGAGTCTTGACACCTTTGGGCTCCCGGTCATCCTCACCTTTGCTGATGACATTCTCATCATGACGTCGTCGCTAGCACATCTGACAGTGATTTCACGAGACCTCTTGTGCACGATAACCGGAACAGGTCTGAGTATCAACTACACTAAGTCTGCACTCCTGAGAAGATCCCCTACCACTCTGCCACCGCTCCACCCATTTGTCCTGGAAGGACACAACATCAAGCTAGTCCACCATCTCCAATATCTGGGTGCACACATGAACGCTACTCGCTACCCAAGGATTCGACTAGCGCAGTGAGCATTTCTCCGAATACGTAAAATGGTTGAGCATCGACTACCTTGGTTCATCGCACGAGCACTGTACACCTCAGTGGTCCGACCCACGTTGATGTTCGGATCGGCCGGGCAAGTTTTAACAAAGGCAGAGCGCACCAGAATGCGTCGATGGGAGAGACATAGACTTTGGGAACTGGCGGCACTTGCAAGACGGAACATCCGGAGTGTGCGGCAGGACTTGTGAGGACGGACCATCGTAAAACATTTGGTGGCTGCTCAACTCCGATACTGGGCACATATCCAACGTCGGCCTCCAAATCACCCTCTCCTAGGGCTGACGGATACCGTTTGGGCCGAAGAAAGGTAGGCCGGCCAATTCACACATGGAGAGAATCACTGGACTACTGTTGGCGGCAATATCCATTTCCACGGCAACAATGGGAACACAACGCACCTTGCAAGAAAGAAATTCATCGCATGTCGGAGGTTATTTTTTACTCAGCATGACAGTTCAGAACAGGAGGAGGAAGAAAGTGGGGAGGATGACCTGGAGCTCTGAGGTTCACTTGGCAGGAAGTGGGACAACACGACTTGTGTCCTACGTTTGGTATGTACCATGTAAGTCCTAGGTCCTTATATACATGAACCTTGATCTCCTACCGTTAGCCTGACAAGCGGCGGTAGTGCATGTGGGATCACTTCTCTCTCCGACTATCCTCCTTTTGCCACCCTTCCTCGGGCAGAGAGGCCCAAACGGGCTGCGAAGCAGCGTGGAAGGGGACTGGCCAACAACAACAACAACAAGTTACGAACGAAAACTGGCTTTATTATGTCGTTTCCTTGTGATTCTGACGTTCGTGGTGCACGTGTTGAAATTGACAGTGTGTGCGTGAATTGTTTTTGAGTTATTGTCCTTCAAAGTCGGAGGATCTTTTCCTCAGTCAGCATCACTTTGAAATGATGTTGACTGAGGACAAATTGACCAATTGGGGTGGTATTGGTGTCGTTCGAAAGGAATTTTGAAAAGCTCTCCCGCCGACCTGCGTGCTCTGTGTGTTCCTGCACCTTTCTTCTGGAACCAGATTTTGATGCAGAAGTTCTGGTCAGCTTTGGGTGACATTCCTCGCCAGCCGGACTCGTGTATTTTCTTGCTGAGTGAAATTGTAAAACATTGAAATGGGATTTTGAAGATTTGAAGCTACATCGGGTTTTTTTTTTTTTTTTGAAAGAATTCTCATGGGATCGCAGAGTAAAGGACAAAGCTGCAGAATTTAAAATTGGCCAATTTTGCCTGGAAATGGATCGGTTTTTGGGCCAAGGACAGAAACTGATTTTGCTGCTTGGCAGCATCACCGCCATTCTATGTGGTGGCAGAAGGAAAACGTAGCAATCCAAAAATGCCTTTTTCTCTATTTTCTGGGCTGCTATTTGGATGGAATTTATGCGGGACATTAATAAAAAAAATTGTATTATCATTGAGACACTCTTTCGTTCCATTGTCTAGATTGCCCTTAAATTTCCCTCAGACTGCGATCTCATGTCCTGAAGCAATTGACCTGCATATCACCAACAGCTTGTCCTTTTTCTCCCTGTCACACTTCAATTTGGCGTTTTGCAATCAGCAGTGACAGACGGACACCAACCAGTTGGTCGGCAACAAACAATTGGCAGTGATGCTAGGCGGTTAGGTTAGGTTTGGTTAGCTTTAATTAAGAAAAAGGAAGAAGGCAAAATGTAAACAACGTTCCGGAAGTTGGTTATCTGCATTGTAAAGCTTCACCCAATTTATCAGTGACCATACACAAATTATCTACAATCAATTTTTGCTTTGATGCTGGGCCTTCATATTGACCTCCTCTGAAGCACATAATTCTGATTCGTTGCCAAACTCTTAATCTGTGACTGCACGGGGCATCAGCATGGCCCTAATCTGTTCAGCGATTAGTCTCTAGCTCTTCTAATGACGGTCAAAGTTCACACAAGCCTCTTGCATGAGGTAAAATACCATTTTTATTTCCAGATTCAAAAACCCAAGACGAAATCAGAAACAGAATTAGAGTCGTCTTCCGATTCGCATGGCTCCGTTGATAATAACAGTGCTCTTTCAGGCAGTCAGCACGATCTGCTCTCTCCGTGGGGCCGTGTCTGGCCACAACCCCGTGAAATCAGGCCCCACTTGCTGCATCCGCAGCACTTCACCATTCCGAAGCTCATTCTTATCTCCCTGCCGAACAACAAGGAGTTCTCCCACCAGTGAGTTTTTCCTGCCATCTTTTCCAACTACCTTTTTAGCCTTTGACCTGCTGGGTGGCAAAAAACCCTCCAGTCAAAGGGAGACCCTTTTAACAACTATTTCCTTCTCCATTTTACGACCTTCCGAATTTCTATGGCATCAAGAGAGTTCCAATCGGAAACTGTCCTGGCAACAAATGAGAACTATCCAATATCCTTAGACACTGGTGTGCAATGCAACTAGAAAGCATGATCGTGTCTTCCGATTTTTTGGCATTCCATGACATTCGACCATTTTTGGTATTCCATGACATGGGACCACCCTCCAATTTTATTTAATCCCTCAAAGAAGCAACAAGATGGGATGACCTCCTGTGTTGGGCTATCGATACGCAACCAAGGTCAGACAGTATGGATGATAGACTGTATGAAAAGGAGTATCTACCTGACACAAAACGTGCTGCCCTTCTCTGAATCCGTTCAAGCTTTTCCACATGTGTCAGTCTGTATGGGTCCCATATGGCTGGGGTAAATTCCAACAAGGACCAAACCAGAGTGAAGTGAACTTTTTCTTTTACTACCTTCTTTACTGGCCTTCGAGATGATTCATCTAACAAAATATGAAGCTGAGTTCACCTTTTCAATGCATTATCAACATGTTGACACCAGCAGAGAGTTTTTGTGAAAGTTACACCCAAATAGATAAAACAATGGTAACAGAGGGAATTGTGAATATACCGAACAAACACTTCAATTATGGGGAAACTTCCTAAAAAATGACATAGCCCCAGATTTATCAAAGACACAGGTATGTCTTTTAAACAAATGAAAAATGCATTTCAAATTTATACGGTTCTTTTCTTCGGGACATCTTTGTCAAAATGTTTCAAATTCGCTGTCTGAATTTTTTGGGGCGCCCATTCAAAATGAATTGATATTTGCAGAAAAATGTCTGAAATTTACTAGCTGGATTTTATTAGATCACGAATTTGAATTCATAAAAAAATTGCATCCATTCTGTTGGTTTTGAGAAAGATTTCCTCATTTTCAGAGTTTCCGATCTTTTGGTGAAGCGCAACCCAAGCCTGGAGATAGCTGGTTATGAAATTAAGCTACATGATTATGAATTCTCCGAGAGTCAGAGTCATCAGTCAACCATCATCTGTCACATCGACAACGGAGGCTTGTTTCGGGGGGAGGACTCCTACAAATTGGTTGTTACGACGAAAAATGTAAGAGAAAGCGTGCTATGTTGAACAAATATTAGTTGTATCGAATTAAAATTTCACGTGAGCCATGCATTCTGGCTTTTTTGCAGAGGAGCAGCTTTGTCAGAGATCAAGGTGTTTGGCCCTGACTTAGCATAACCCCTCAGTTCGAATGTTGATCAGTTTTTGATGCTGGTTTTTCCATGATTGGTGCTCAAATGCAAATTCAATGGAGAACATCTCCTGTTGCCAATTTCAATCCCCCCAGACAACCTTTGCCTGTTAACCCCTTCTACCCCTCTACTTTTCCAGGGACTCTATTTCTGAAACGAGGCCCTGGAGGAAAAAAATGAAAGATCAGTTATTTGTTCATTTCCCCCAAAGAAGAAATTGATCCAGTTGAAAAGCTGCAGTTCTCATCCCCATGCTATGGCTACCCCATTTTGGGGCTGGGGGCTAGGGGTATTTTGAGAACTGGACGTCGGGAGCAAAAAACATTTTTGCTCAAAAACACACCGGGTTCCACTCGTATGCTCCTGGTATCTGATTTTCCGAACACCCTTGTGCATAAATTTAGCATTTTTTAATTTCACATTAAATTTATTTTGTTGTGTCGTGAATAAAATGAAAATAAAACGAAAAATAAAACCGAGAGTTTGTCTTGTGGCCGCTCCGTGGAATCTAACTTTCCAAGGTTTTGAATCGAAAATTCAACCGGTCCGGTCCAGGTCAGGTTGGATCCGGTCCCCCCTTTGAATCCCGTCCTTGCAGCATTGCCAATTTTCGCCAGCCTTTTACTGGGCCTCGACTTCACCTCACCCATCTTTTTTTTTGCTTGCCCTCTTCATCCCTTTCCAATCAGATCTTCATCTCTGCCGGAGGGTTGGTTGGTCTCAATTACGCCATCTGTTCCCTTCTTCAAGCCATTAGAACATCAGAGAAAGGTGTCATTCCATGTATGATCATGTTGGACAGACCTAGTCACAAGTATAGAGCAGTTTGCATTGATGTTTCATTGAACACTAACTGCGTGCCGAGACCTGTAAGTTTTTCACCGTTTTCCTTTTTGTGTCATTTCGTATTGTGTGATCTTTCATCAAGGACAACAGTTAAAAAATAACAAATTCCTGAAAATGATATTCTCCCATAACATAATCAATTCCACGAAACAATGAATCAATGAATTTTCATGCTGCCCCTCCGAAACGCATATTTTTTTTTCCAATCCACTTCCGCGGACAGCAGCATCGCAACAGTCAATCCCGTCGTGTGAATTTGTGACGTCATCAATTTTGGCATTTTTGCCTTGCCACCGCTTTTTGCCATTTGGCATGTTTGCCACCGCTTGGCAACACAATTGAAGGTTACAATAGGGTTTGGACAGGCCAGGTTTGGTTAGGTTAAGTCAGGTTAGGTTCGGTTAGTTTAGGGGGCCGGCAGGTGGTTACGGATAACTTTTGTTCTACTTATGCGATTGAACTGAAACTTTGCCACAATATTATCATCAATAATGATTGTTTTGGTGCAAAATATCATTTCTCTAACTTCAATAGTTTCAGAATTATTTCCCAATGAGTATACGATATTGGAGATTTCCTGCGTTTTGTGCTCAGGGAGCAGCACTTGTTCAAATGTACTGAAACTTGACTCAAAGGTCAAAAAAGGACCCTGAAAAAAAATGACAGAGTCAGATTTTGGCTATGTTGTCTGGTTTTGGTTCTGAACAGGTTCAAAGCTAAGCGGGTCACAAAAAGCGGTAAAAACTTGTCCTCCAAGCAGCAAAAGCCTCATAGCTTCTAATGCGAATATGTTAGAGCAGATGTGACTCTTGTCATTTTTTCAGCGTGAAAAATTGGTCGTGGTGGCCAAATTTCAGCTCAATCTGTTGAAAAATGTCTCAGATACAGCGAACGGGAGAGTCGCTCCCCAGCGCAAAACTTAATTTTGAGATAATTGAGTTTTTAAAAGATGAAGATTTTCGACAGCGAATTGGTAATTCGCTAAATTGGTAATTTAGAAATTGGTAATTCCGTCGCGCCTATTTTTGACCCTTAAAATCTGAAGGAAGGAGATGCGATACAGAAAAATGACTAAAGACCAAAAATGTATGGCACATTCCAAACTATAAGGAACGCTATTTACTTAAAAATCAAAATTTTTGCCAAAATATGCCATCGGAACCACCTGCCTTCCCTTAGGTTTCGAAAAATAAATGTTGAAATTGGCTGGAATTCCCAAGAACCAATCAGAGACGCGCTTGCGGAAGTGGATTGGAAATAAAAAATGTGCCTCCGAAACAGACGTTGCATTCCTGTTTCAGCTGAACAGGAAAAATGTGTGAATCACAGAAAATTGGCAGATCATGTGTTGTTTGGTTGAAATCCAGTGGATGCCACAAAATGCCATGCGCTCAATCTGATGGCATTAAAACTAAAACTTCAAATTTCCAAACGTGACCACAGAATTCAAATTCAAGATTGGTGGCTTCAATTTCAATTGGCGGTTGCCCCTTTATGGCATGGTTCCAGTTGCTGGCGGCTGTTCTGTGCCGTCGTGATGGCAGTTGTTCCATGTTCCGGGTGATCAGTCTCTCACCAGGCAGTGGTCGGTGACTGTGTGAAGTTGATTCGTCCACATCAAAAAACATTTCCACTTTGTTTTCTGATCGATATTTCTATCCCTTGTTGCTACCCCTGCTTCTCAGGACGTTTTGTCGTCAATGGTCGACACTTGGTCGTCTCTGAAGGCTTCTCATTTGCATCTGAGGATTTCGATCGACTGCCGTTGTGATTTCGAATGGCCTCTCCAATTCTCCAAAAGGTGGGGACATCTTCCTTTTTTAAACTAAAATTCAATTAGCATCATGGATTTCCCGCAGCATCTCAAGCGCCTTTTTTGTACTTTGCCATACTGTTTTCTTTTTGACCTGCCTACATGTGTGTATGGTGGCAGCAGAATAAATGCAGGTGCCCAGAATTTGTCAGATCGTCGATTTCTACTTTCCAAAAAAGAGGTCTTTGCACGGTATGAATGGTTGGAGCCTGCTTTACTTTTTGGTTAAAAAAATGATTGCATGCCTGAAAGGACTTGAAATTCCACATCGAGCGAGCCATTTCCAGCAAAATTTCTGGAAAAGTTAAAATTTCTGCAAAAGTTAAAATTTCTGAAAAAGATAAAATTTCTGGAAAAGTTAAGATTTCTGCAAAAGTTAAATTTCTGAAAAAATAAAATTTCTGGAAAAATTAAAATTTCTGGAAAAGTTAAAATTTCTGGGAAAGTTAAAATTTCTGCAAAAGTTTCTAATTCAAATTTTAAAATACGTATTTCTCAAAACAATGCAAGAAGGAGGTGGTACACTGATTTTCCTCTTAAAGATCGGCAGAATTTGGTTGCCCTGCCCAGAGAGACTTAGGAACCCTTCGAGAGAACAGCAGTATATTCTATCAGACATGCATGAAGTAATGTGTTGCTATTTTGATTTCTTTGATTTCTTTACCGACATTTTAACTGTTGCATTTCTTTCAGGGACCTTATCCACCTTGAACGACACTGTACAGCTAATTTCATCAAACTTGTCCCTTCGTTTGATTTGGATCGGAGCAACCTTAGTCATTTTGATCTATCTTTCTATCTCCGTCTTGTGCAGACTATTGGCAGACTCCTCAAGTATTTCCCAAGTGCCAGGTTTGACCATTTTTTCTCTTTTTGACTGTAAACATCTCGAAATTATTCTTATGGTCAAATCCGTTCGTATAAGGTGTGTCTTTTCACGTCTGCCAATGTGGGGTTTCTCAATGCGAAAAACAATAGAGCGAAGAGCAATGATTGATTTCTGTCTCAGAGGTAAGAATTGAGACAGAGGCAGCACTTTTATCAGGCCGCCAGTTTGCAAATCCTGCCGCGACTTTATATGACAAGCCGTGGCCCCCAGCGAGCATTGTTTTTTTTACGAGTGGAAGGGTTTGGTCAGGTTCAGATTGCTTTAGGTGAGAAAAGAATATTTTTTCTTGCGAGTACAGGACCCCAATCGAGCATTCTTGCACAAAACGCTCTGCCATCTTAAGGTGGCACAGCACCCAAAAATGCAAAAATTTAGCATTTTCGGGAGTTTGTCCCATCTTGATCTCCTACTTGTGGAGAACAAGTTCTGAAAATTTCACTGCTGTAGCTCCAATAGTTTCAGAGATATGAGGCTTCAAAGTTCGCTCACCCGCTGAGCATTTTACGCAATTAGCGTAGAATATTTTTTCAGTCCCTACACTTTTTGCGCGTTTTCTGAAAACCCCCTTTTTTCATGTTTGATGTACCTTTTCTCAGGATCGGGCAGGAGTAGAAAGCTGAAATTTGGATCCCTTATGTATTTTTGTCTGAGGAATATGCTGAAACTCTAAAAATGGACATTTTAAAGGTCTAAAGTGAGTTTTGGTCATGCAATCGTGAAAAAACCTTATCGCTTTAAACAATGCGCAAGCGATTTTGCTGTTAACACAAAAATCCTTGATGATTGCCTAAAATTTGAGTTTCAGTGAATGAAGGCGTCATTAGACAACAGTTTGGTGCAAACTGGACATCCCTAACCCTTACCACTTCTGAGAAAAGGTACATGCTACATTTGCGAAATAACAAAAAATAAAAAACCGGAAACTTGAAAACTAAAACTCCTGGGGACTTGGCATTTGGCAGGCCTTTTTACGTTGTGAAGCTGATATCTGATGCAAAATTTCAGCATCCTACCTCATGCGGTTCTCATTTTATGGACCGGAATGAAAAAAACACTATGCGCGGGTGCTGTGCCACCTTAAAGTCGTGGCAGGGTTTGCAAAAACGCTACCTGACCAAGGAACCATCTTCTAAGGCACGGATAATCTGCTTCGTCTCTTCATCAGGGGCATCCATATAGATTTTCACGGGGGAGGGCATTTTTTGCATTGGGAAGGCACTCATGCTGTGTGGATCGGGATGGAGAGTAATTGAGATTTGAGATGGGGGTGGGAGATCTAGCTGATGAAATTTTGAAATTAAGGGTTCATTTTCGGTGCAATATCAGTGTTCTGGAGGCTAAGTTTCCCACCAGGGCAAGCAAAAAGCACCGGCCGAAGCGAGTTGCTGTGGGGCTTTCCCGACAGGGGGCAGTTGCCTGAAACGATGCCCTAACACTTCATTGGCCAGAATCAGTGAGGGGTTCTTTGACATCGTACCTGTTGGGCAAGAAAATATCCCTTGATTGTACGAAAAAGTGTAGAAGTGTGAAGTGACTGGAGTCATCCAAGGTCTGTTTCGGGTGCAGGATCGTTGAAAATTCTGAGATGCGAGTGGCGATTGCGATGAGATCAAATGTACAGAAATTTTTACCCCCCCCCCCCGACTGTCGCAATTAGACAAACGCTCCTTGAGGGACAATTGGAGGAAGATCGGGCGTCTCGGAGAATATATCCTTTTCGAGCTTTGTTCTAAAATAATTTAACTGGCCAGTTGTTGTCTTGAGCGTGCAGAGTAGGTAATAATAAGTACAGGTATCGCAGCTCCAGAAGTTGCCTAGACATCTGGTGAACAGAAGGACAAGGGTTGAGTCTAATTCCCGTCTGATAGTTGTTCATTCACCTTTCTCATTTGCTCTCATTTGTTTGTTGATTTGTCTCATGTCCTTGCAAATTAAGATGAATTGATTGATCAGCTGTCCACTTAACAAACATTTTGGTTTGATTTGATTTGATCGATTATTCTTGACAATTGTTCTTGACATTTCGACAAACTTTCTTTGCAGATCTGTTGAAATTGGCCACGCCTTGTATTCATATCTTTCTGATCATGTCTGCAATCTCAACGTGGTCGGGGACGATTCGTCAGGCAATGAGGACGTTTTCAAAAGCGTCCAAAACGCCACAACCATTTCTGATCTGCTTTGCCAGCTGTTCGGGAATCTCACTGTGATGCTGTCCATTGATGTGCCTCTACTGGTCGCTCACACTGGTCTGCAACTTGGCAACGGTCCCCAAGTCCAGATCACACGTTTTCTTGAAGGTGTTCCCTTGTCCGTCGCCTTGATTTTGCCAGCAAGTGTCAGGGTTAGTGACAAGTGTGCCCCCTTTCTCTGTTGCTATTCATGTTCTATGCTGCCTCTCCAACTTCTTATTTGAGGAAAAAAAACTGCTTCTTTGTTAGGTGGCCATGCCCTATTACCTGAAGGGTTGTTTAAGTCGAGATCACTGTTTTATTTACATTTCCAGGATCTACCCGCGACTATAAACGAAGTTCAAAGTGCAGGGTTCAATTTCATTTTGGGTCTTGAAGCAATGGACGAGAACAGGTTGGTCTTTTTGGATGCTTTCTTGAGCAGCCCTCTTCCCTCTCAAAGGATAATATAATACCCTCCCAAGGGAATTACCCTTTGCCCTCTTAAGGGGTTTTACTATCTCCAAGGTTTTACCCTCTCAAGGGGAATACCCTTTGCCCTCTTAAGGGCTTTTACCATCTCAAGGGTTTTACCCTCCCAAGGGGAATATCCTTTGCTTGCCCTCCCAAGTGGTAATGTCATTTACCCTCCCAATGGCTAACATCCTTCACTCTCTCAAGGGGGAACATCCTTTATCCTCCCAAGGGGAATACCCTTTGCCCTCTCAAGGGTTTTACCTTTTACCCTTCCAAGTGGAAATACCCTTTACCCACCCAAGGGGAATACCCTTTGCCCTCTCAAGGGGTTTTACCTTTTACCCTTGCCAAGTGGAAATACCCTTTCCCTCCCAAGGAGAATACCCTTTGCCCTCTCAAGGGGTTTTACCTTTTACCCTCTCAAGGGTTTTTTTTCGCCACCCTCTCAAAGGGAATACTCTTAACCCTGCTAAGGGGAATACCCTTTGCCCTCATCATTCCACTCCTATTCAACTCAGAGTTGGCTGACAATATTAATTCATTGGTCGTATTTTTTCTGACTTGCTCGAAGAAGATTCACTTTGTCAGAGCAAAGGTCGGAATTGCACATTAACTACAATGAACTGACTGGTCCAGATTCCTTTCTTTCATCATGTCATGTTGTCTGATATTCCCAAAAATTGGCAAAATACTTTGTTCCAGGTTCAAACCTCAGCGTGATAATTTTTTATGACTTTGTTTTCCTGGGGAATTGCATATTTAGCTTCAAGCTTTTTTTGCGCTTGGGGTACATATTTATAAAGGGGTACATTGCCTTGCCTTTTAAAATTTGGATTTTCCCATCAGCGCAAAAGAACTCTGGCTGAAAATTTTGCCCTGTGATAGAAAGAGGAATAAGGTGGAAAACAGCAGGTTTTGTTGACTCCCAATAAAGAATCTCCTGCAAAAGTGCAAAGGTGTCGATTGGGCATCGAGGAATTTTATACCTTTGAGATCAAATGTGACCCCCAGGGATATCCCCCTTATTCAGTGACTTTTCTGAAGTCTGTTCATTTTCAGAATGGTCCGCGCCCTTTTTGCGGACAGGGATGTGCAAATTTGTGCAAAAATCGGGAATCGGAGATTTTGAGCTGGGGGCCTCAATAATTTTCGAAACTCTGTTGGTTTTCACCTCGCAATCTTTTAATAATTCTGCTTTTCGGAGTTTGTTTTTTCAATTTTCTGTGACCACGATCTGTCTGGTTTGCTGATCGTTCCACTCCTCTTTTAAAAATGTGCACTTCTATTGTGTGCAGTGCTGAACCGAAACTTCGCTGGCCCTCCCGTGGCAATTGGCACCGACTGCAATGGCGTGAGTCCACATCTGCTGTTGTTGTCAACAACTGGACAACAGGCACACGTTTTCATGTCTGGAATATTTCAAAATCATGTTTAGGTTTCTTTTCCATCTGTGATATGTGTTGTCTAAGCAAACATGTGCCAAACGCAAATTAAAAAAAATTGCCGATGACTAGATTCGAACCCGCGATCTTCGGTCCTGAAGACCAGAACTCTGCCACTGAGCCAACAAAACTTTCTCTAAAATAGCGCTTAAATGAAAGATCTCTGATATTCAGGCAACGAATGCTGGACAATTTGGACACCACTGTCGTTCCCCCGCTCTCACCTTCGTTTTGCTGCGATTTTTGGCGCGGACCATTCTGAAAATGAACGCACTTTTGCTAACCGTCATTTTTCCAGTGAAAATAAATCGTTCCATCCTTTTCTACTCTTTCCAGTCTCGTCGGGAATTCAAGAAGCATTTCCAAAGCTGTGTCAACGTTTTCCATTCCGGCCGCTCACCAATGCGATAGCTGTTTGGGAGTCGCTATCAACCTGAGCTCCAAGCTGCCTGCAACTCTACCAGCTCTTATTCAGTGGCCTACGACACTCGTTGCACTTGGATTGTCATGGAATATCAACACAAACCAGGTTTGTGGTACAGGATTGAGTTGTTCGATGGTTTTTGTCTCCATATCGGTGAGTCGAATCAACATTTCGGACACACCACATTTCATTTTTCAAGATGAGGCCGTGTTGATAACGGACGCACGATGCTTCGGAAATGCATACTCGACTCGCCGATATGGAGATATTATCTTTGAAACCACAGTAAGGGTAAAACCTCATTGTCATTGCGGTTCGAATTCCTTGGTTTGAATGAACACTGGTCAACTGCATAGAAGCCCATCATAAATGTCCGGTCATATTCCTGTTTCTTCACAGAACTTGGCTGTACTTTGACAATGCATCATGTGTATTTTTGAAAATTTCACCTTCGCATTGCTTTCAATACAAAGTACAGACCAGTTCCACGGAAAAAGCGACAGAAAAGACTGCTTTAGTCGGACAATATTGGGCTTCACTTCAGTGTGTATAGCTGGAGCGCAATTGTTGTTTAACTGCTAAATAGTTCGATTTACTGATGCTGAAACTCTTCTCAAATAGTTCGATTTACTGATGCTGAAACTCTTCTCAACTCCTGAGTACCTTACGTTGGTACTCGGGCCCACTGCATAAACCAGGCAGCACATGTAGTGGCAGCAACTATACCGCCATCATTGGCACCCTGCTATTCCAGACACAAAGGCCAGAGATGCAGGAGACGTACTGGTTTAGTAGGAACAGAGCGCCCTATGTGGCACCCTGGACTTGGAAGTCCATGACACACACTTGCAGTAGCTTTGCCAGGATTTCGAATTTGGGGGGGTGTGAAGATTTCCAGGGAGTCCTATCGACAAAGGATCTGGGCGCAGCCGAGAAGTGGGGTCTGGGGGGGCACGGCGCCCCCCAAAAGGTGAGGAAATTTTGAAATTTGAGCGTTCATTTTGGGGTCAAAATTGGTGTTCAAGCGGCCAAATCTCCTGCCATGGAGAGCCAACAGCAAGGACCACCTGTGTCTTTGTTGGCAGCCTGCCAAACTGATTGGACTCACCATCCTCATCAGGGTTTTGGTCAATTTTTCTGGGGGGTGGGCGTACGTAATTTTCTGGGGGGGTGTTGACCCCCCTTGAGGGGTCTGGCAAAACTACTGCACACTTGTCAGGTTTTCAAATGAGAAGTAGACAATGAGCAGTGCCACATTTGGCATCTGATCCTGAACTTGGTACAGGGTGTAAATCCTGGAATTGTCTGGGAATTTTACCATTCTGGAAATGACAGGGAATTTTTGAAAGTTCTCGGCAAAGTCAGGGAATTTTTTGGAAAGTTCTCTTTCTCTAGCAAGCAAGAGAGATGGAGTGCAATGCATTCCCAAAGTGTCGGAATTTTTTGAATTTTTGTCTGGAAAACCTCGAAAAGTCCGAGGCGATAGTGTCTGTCCGGATGTAGACACCACGGCGGTGACAAAACGAAAATTTGTACAATTTACTTATTTGATTTGTACAATTACATTAAAACAGCTATCTCATTTGAAAGTTTTAAGGTCAGTTGTTCACTTGTCTTTCTTATAATCGATTTTCAATAAACTCTGGCATTAAGGGGGGGAACCTAGTTTTGGCAAACTTTTTTCTTTTTGACCGATTTTGTTCAAATTTTGCACACACTTTGGAACCAATCTAGACAACTTCTGTGCAAAATTTGAACACTGTAGCTCATCTGGTTCGGCCACAGTAGCCATTTTAGGGTAAAAAATAAGGCGATGTTCCGTCCCGTGCACAGCGACAACCCCACGTGTAATAACGCCCAAATTCGAGTTATAGGGGTAAAAAACCGAGCCAAAACTTTTGACAATGCCCGATTTCATGTTTTTGGCCCCAGAATTGTGTGGCAGGTGATTTTCTGTCACTCCGCTAGAAAAGCGGTAAATTTTTAGCATTTTTTTCCTTTGACTTGTTAATAACTCTTAATGGAGGCAAAAATTGTCAAATTTGGCCTTGTCAATCTTTTTAGAATAGTTTTTTTACATAAGTACACCAAATTTGAACATGATCACATAAAAAAGGGCTGAGATACACGGGGCGGAACACAAAAAGGTCAAAAGCTTAAAAACAAAAAGCTGAGAAAAACAGCTTCGAAAATCGAGAACATTTTCGTTTTACTGCTGTTTTTTCCGCGAGCGGTAGAAACATGCCTCCGGTCTTTCGTGTGCCATTTTTTTCTATTGAAGATATTTTCATTTGGTTTTCACCATCAGAAATTAGAAATTTCAGCGCATCTGGTCCGCATATTACAAAAATTGGACAATTTTTCATTTTTCACGAAAAAATCTAGGTTCCCCCCCCCCCTTAAAAAAACAGCTGAGAGGAGATATAGAGAGAGGCGAGAGAGTGTGGGAGTGAGAAAGAGGGATAAAGGAGGGAGGGAGGGAGCGGGAGAGAGACAGAGTGAGAGATGGTTGAATAAAGATAGGTATATGATTTCATTTTCTGCTTGAGACTTCAAGGGAACTTGTTTCTACCACATTTTTATTTTTTTCCTTCCCAGGAAATGCTGACCAATGCACTGCCAATGCTGTTGGATTGGCATGTTCTCTCACCATTCGACAAACAGTATTCTTCTACTGACAACGATAGCAGCTGTGTGTCGTTGGGAAATATCATCGTCAAGCTTGGAAACGTCGAATCCATGATCAACAATGTCGAAACTGACAATGATGAAGTGTTTGAAAATGGTCGCTCACCGGTTTGTCACCACATTGGGCCGTCGGCGAACGGCACGCTCAGTTTTCGAGATGGCTCCGCTCGCTCAAAGGAATATGATTCCATTCTTCAAGGGTTGATAATCAATTCGGACAGTGTCGAGTTGGATTACCTTACACTGGAATCGTTTGCTGTAAGCAGTGGTGTAACTCTGCCACTATGAGGCCCTTTGCAATTTTTCCCAATAGAGGAGCCCCTTAGAACCCTTGTACCCCAGCTCTGGCCAAGCCAAAATTGCTTCTGGTGGATGGCGGACGAGTAATGACCAGAGTGGAGGAACTTGAAGTTTTTAGTATCCTACCCTGAAAAAATGGTGCATGAAAATTCATGAATGCTGGGAATGCAAGCAAGTGTAAAAAGAAATTTAAATTGCGATTGCCCTGATAAGGTGGTGTAGGAGGATTGATCAGAGTACCTAACAGAAACGGATAAAGATTCAAAAACCAACCAGGAAATTAAATATGAATCTCAAAATTTCGACTTAGAAACTCACATTTTGCAGGATTGCTTTTCGCTCTGCATAAGTACTACATCAAAGACAATTTTCATCCCATGCTTGAAGAACAAAGTGCAGGACACTTTAACCTTGAAGGGCGAACTGTCCTGACCTTTTTGAGAAACTGTTCCTGCCATTTTGGGACACAGCACACTGACAGGCACTTGCGAAAGGAGACGTGATGCCACCGAAACACAATACCGGGCAACATTGAGGAAATTATCCTAGTTGTCAGTGAATATTTTACCAATTTTAACTGTGTTTGGCGTCTCTTCAAAGCCTTACGACAAGAAAAGTAATGTTTTCCATGGTTTCGTCTGTGTTTGCATCCTCTCCAGGTCATTGTAAGGCAGCTCAGGAGATGCCAGAATTGGCTCAGACTGCTCGAAGCTGACATCGTCAACAGGGCTGCCAAAACAGCCGACGCAGATCTAAATAGAGCAGATTCATTACACCACGGAAGTCAAAGCTGTTTCTCTCCGGCCGTCGTCATCCAACAACTTCATTTTGGCATCGATCTGATGATGTTTTCCTGCAGGCAAGAGTCCAGAATTTTTTTTATCGCTGCTTTATTTTTTTTTTTTTTCAAGTTTTAGAGATCTCATTCTCCTCATATTTCTGAGCTCTATTTTCCATCAAAATGACATTTCTGACTTTTACAAGCTTTTGTCATCACTGTTAAAAAAAAGATTTTTCTCCTCGGGTTGATTTATGCTTGAAAGTACGAGATGCCCCAAGTGGCTGCCTCACTGAAGCCGTGATGCATTCGTCCCTAAACCTGTACTTCCCAAGTTTCTTGCCATCTTGACGTTCATCGCTGAGAATGAATTTTTGGGTTGCCTTCTGAACATTCAACCCAAAACTGACCCCTTTAAGCATAATCAGCAGTTTTCGTATTCTTCCTCTTCTCGGCGATGAAAAACGCTCCTGATAAGAAATTTTCAAGGTTGTTGTGGGTTGTCTGAAAGTGCCGAATAATGGAATGTCAGTCGGTCAGGTAAGCTTATCGGTCAGTTAATTTTATAAGTCGGACAGGAATTATTTTATGACAGTATAACTTCAAAAAATTAATGCAAGCGAGAAGGATCCTGGCTTCTGCCGGCACTGGTCTTTGGTCATCTGGAACCGCAGTCTTTTTTTTTAATCTTTCAGAAATTGTTTTCATCCCCGAGTGTGAGGTATGAAATGCCGCTTCACATCATGATTGATTGTTTATGAATGCTTCCTGTCCGTCTCTTGAGCTTTATGACCAGGTGTCGTAGTTGTTTTTGAATAACATGCCTTTTCAGCTATCTGCACTGAAATGAGCACTTGCTTTCATGATTCATCAGTCGATTATTCCTCCCAGTCTTGTAAAAAATGAATCAATTAGGTTTGAAGGGTGGGAGGGGTAAATTGGCCTTAGAATGGCCACAAATCTGTGGATTTCAATTTTATCCTGTTCCCGATATTTCTCCAAATGCTTGGAAAATACCACAGAACCCAGAAAAATCGCATCTCACAGCCAGCATTTTTGCCTTTTTCTGGGATTTTTTTCGGCTTGGTGGCAGCAAGCAAACGCGGGAGTCTGGTAAAAGGTGGTCCAAGAAGGCCTTCTTCCGGACTCTCTGCTTTATTTGTAGCCGCAGCTTCTTCTTGGGGCTGCAAGGAGGGGGTTTTTTATTTGGTCCGACCGAAAGTACCAGGTTTTCCCCCTACCTCCATGGCGACGCTTTATGCGACCAACCAACCCTGGTTCCCAGCTTCGGCTGGTACAAATCAACAAAAAAATTGCATTTTCTGGCTCCCCTTTTCCAGAGACCCCCCCCTTAACCAGTCTTCAGAGCACAATTGCAAATGAATGGCCAGTTTGCCAAACTTGTAATGGTTTCTCTATTTTACGGGGCCTCTACCCCCACACCCCAGTGACTGGGCTGCCCCAGACCCTTTTCTGAAAGAAGCAAGCTTCAGAAAATCTTCCTGGATGCACCCCTGCTTGCTGGTTTTAGTTCCCAATTTGCTTATCATGATAGTTTTTCTATCTTCTCTGTTTTTCTAGGCTCGGTCGTAGCCTGGTTAGTTTGGGTATCAATCCGAGCGGTCGAAAGAGGAGCACAAGTTGTTTTGTCATAAATCCAGGCCTGGCCAATCTTCCACCGACAACAAGGACCGACCTGGCGAACCGGTTAGATTTCACTATTGACAGGAATGACTCTATATGTCGCCCCCCAATAAAAAAAAAAAAAGATCCTTGTGGAGCATTTTTTTATCCGCAGTTCAGGGTGATTGACAAGTGAATGGTGATTGACAAGTGTTACTTTTCATTTGTACAGGATAGCCCAAAAGACTTTAGCCATCAACAAAAAATAACATTGGCTGTTTTTTCTCAGTTTGTTGTTTGAAACTTTTTCTTGCTCAAACCACTGATGTCACCATACCCATTTATTCAGGACTGCAATTTCCGAGTTTAGTCTACATCCTCGATTAGAGTTTCGGAAAATGTTTCAGATCACAAAATATGATAAAAATAGTAAATTTACAATTTTCCCATGGCCAAAGACTTTTGGACTACCCTGTATTGACTGGTCAGCTAATATCAGCATACTTAAACCAAGAGCATGTGTGCACGTGGTGGAGAATTTGACGTTTTTCCGTGAAACATTTTTTCTGGTTTTTTTGCCATTGTGGAGTTTTAGATATTTTTAGCAACATTTTCATTTCATCTTTTCCACTCCTGGTGCTCATTTTATTTTTCCCACTATCGGATCACAACCTACTGGGATTTTATACTTTTTCAGACCTTGGTATTCGACAAATCTGCCTGAATTAGAAATTAAAGTTTTGAGGTTCCATTCAATAGTCTGTTGTTGCAATGGCAACTATAAAGTGAACGCTCTTTACCCTGTGCAACAATATGCCAACAATTATTTGCATTTAGCCCTGCCAAAATGCTATATTTCAACTCAAGTGATGCAAAGTCCATTTTGCTTGCATTTGGCAGTATGTGGACCAGGGTAGTTCTTGTTCAGAAGTTGAATTTGACAAAAAGAAATGGCATGGTTGATCAAATTTCCAGAAACCACTGCCCCACTTCCGTCCGTCACCCCCTCACCCCATCAGTAGCCACAGGAGAGGTAGCCCGAAGTTTTTGATGCTGGATTTCCTGTGGAATGGTGCTTAAATGCAACCTTTTTCAAGAATGATTTCCTTGCGGAGGGATTTTCTGTTTATTTGTGGTTGATCCGGTACCAGGAATTGCGGGTTCGTCTTGCCACCACCATCGGACTCCGTCTCATGTGGGAACTGATGAAGTGTGAGGGGGAGGGACAGAAACGAAGCTGTAATATCTGGAAAATTTGATCAAGTTTGCCCTTTCTTTTTATTTCCATGAGCCTAGCTTATGACTTTTTGCAGAGGGGCAGCTTTAGTTATCTAGGTGTTTGGTCATCTCAGGGATCTGCATCAAAGAACACTGATTACTTTTGGAATTTTGAGGCAAGAAACATAGCCCCCACGAAAATTGGTATTGTATCCGCAAACCAATGGTGACAAATCGAACAAAATTAATTTCTCATCTATACTTTGCATTGAAAGCAATACGAGGCGAAATCCTCAAAAAATACAAGCACTGCATTGCTCAAGTACAGCATAGTTCTGTGAAAAAACTAGGCATGGCACTCTACTTCAAGCATACTTTGCTCTTCCTCAGGCTCTTGGAGTTGATTGAGAAGCTACGTCTGGTGATGCCTTCAAATTATCTGCCTTCCGGAGTCGAAAGGGTTGCTTCAGTTCTCAACAGGACCCTTAATCAGCTCCTTCTACAACAGCATCACGGCACCGATTTTCTTTGATCTGATTTCTTCCATCACCTCATGCAAAACTTCAACATCGATGTGGCCTTTCGTTCGGATAAAGTCAACATTGCCTATTCCCACTGCTGCATAGTGGTGGCGAAATTAATCTACGCTTTCATGTAAAAATTGCAATTCTTGGGATTAACTTTTGATCAGCTTTGTTTCAGTCTGGCAGTTTTATTCCTTCTGCCTGCTGGTATAAGAATAAAAAAAGCAAAAAAGGGTTCGGAGGTCACAGGTACATAAATGGAAAAACACATACTGTTGAATGAGTGCATTAATTCTGTCACCACTGTATATCCCAAACATGTGGTGCCTTGTTTGGCCCTTAGATAAAGGTGATGAAGTGGCCTGCCTCTCAAAGTAATGACATGATTTCAGTGAGTGCTACAAAGAGTTACACTGGTTACTCCCCAACCTTTGTACTCCCTTCTCCACAGAAAACGAGTGTTAAACTTAATGTAAAGCAGATCTAACGCACGACCAGACCTGTTTTCTGCTGCTGTTAAGGGGTTATTGAGGTAAGGGGTCACATTTTTTCAACTCATTCATTTGGATGACGGCTGGGTGGAATTCTTAAACAAAATTGGAATTTTAAACACTGATTTTTTTTCTCTTCATTTTGTGAACAGGATTGGACACAGAATGATGACAATCCACAAGATAAACTTTATTCCAATCTCCACCGGAAAATTTGGCCCTAATTTGATTGGCTGTCAGGCTCAAGGCGAAATAAATTTTTCCGTTGTTGATGGATGGAGTTGTGGGGGACAAATGCCTAATGCTGGAGAGAAAGGTCAGGAGGGTTGTGAGCTCTGGGGAAAAGATCTTTGATTTTCTGAACAATTTGTAGGTGCCGAACTTAGAAACTTTCGGAGCTGGATGCACATACACGGTCTTCAGTAATTGACGGGCCATAGGAGATTTTTGTTGGAATTTTAAAGCACGGGGCAATGTAATTCCCCATCTGGCATGCTCTGCAAAAAGCATTCCTTCGTGAAATGCGTTTTGCGGCGCATCCGAGATGGAGAATTACATTGCCCCGTGCTTTAAAATTCTGACAAAAATCTCCTATGGCCCGTCAATTACTGAATACTCCGTATAAATTGTCCCTGCAACAGTTTTTGTTGACCAATTAATGTTCTTTCTGCTGGTGTTTTTATTCGTTTTTTTTTTTCTTTTGGGGAACCAGCGTCTTACCTTTTCCTTTTTGGCCTATCTCTTTCTTTCAGTATTTTTTTCCTTCCTAATCATGTTAAGCGGTTGTGCGATCTTTTTCCACCACGAAGACCTCTTTAAACAATGGATCGCTTTTATTGTATGTTGGCATTTTGGGGGGCTTGAATGCCCTATTTTCTTATGGTTGGTGTTTCTATCTTTTTTTTTTGCTTTTTATATCCAGCTTTTTTCCACCATCACACCCGCAGATGTTTTTCTATTTTGCCTGTTTTTCAATTTCCTTGTGATCGACTGTTCTCTGATTCAGCAGCTCGTGACCCTAGTCAAGCATCAGACCACGTACACTTCAGCCTTTTCTCCGAATTGCCATTTTTGTTAAAATAATGCTAGTGTAACTATATGGGAAAATTGGACATTGGGAAAAATTGGACATTGGATATTACAACATGCTTTCTGCACCCCATTGAGAAAATCCATTTTGATGCAAAGTGAAATTGTGTTGAGGTTTTCTATCCCATTTACTGATGGTTTTTTCTCCCATTTCCAAGTGGTTTCCTCTCCCATTTACTGGTGGTTTTTACTCCCATTTCCAAGTGGTTTCCTATCCCATTTACTGATGGTTTTTTCTCCCATTTCCAAGTGGTTTCCTATCCCATTTACTGATGGTTTTTTCTCCCATTTCCAAGTGGTTTCATATCCCATTTACTGATGGTTTTTTTCTCCCATTTCCAAGTGGTTTACTATCCCATTTACTGGTGGTTTTTTCTCCCATTTCCAAGTGGTTTCAGATCCCATTTATGATTTACTGATGGTTTTTTTCTCCTGTTTCCAAATGGTTTCAGAACCCATTTACTGATGGTTTTTTCTCCCATTTCCAAGTGGTTTCAGAACCCATTTACTGATGGTTTTTTTCTCCCATTTCCAAGTGGTTTCAGAACCCATTTACTGATGGTTTTTTTCTCCCATTTCCAAATGGTTTCCTATCCCATTTACTGATGGTTTTTTTCTCCCATTTCCAAGTGGTTTCCTATCCCATTTACTGATGGTTTTTTTATCCCATTTCCAAGTGGTTTCATATCCCATTTACTGATGGTTTTTTTCTCCCATTTCCAAGTGGTTTACTATCCCATTTACTGGTGGTTTTTTCTCCCATTTCCAAGTGGTTTCAGATCCCATTTATGATTTACTGATGGTTTTTTTCTCCTGTTTCCAAATGGTTTCAGAACCCATTTACTGATGGTTTTTTCTCCCATTTCCAAGTGGTTTCAGATCCCATTTACTGATGGTTTTTTCTCCCATTTCCAAGTGGTTTCCTATCCCATTTACTGGTGGTTTTTTCTCCCATTTCCAAATGGTTTTTGTCTCCCATTTGCTGATGCACCATGTTGTATGATATCATCAGCAGAGAATGTGGCAATGAAAAAAGTGAATGAATGAATGCGTCGTCTGCTGGGTGGCAAATAATGATGAAGACTCATCAAAATTTTCTTTTTCAAATTTTTCTTTTGATGAAGACTCATCAAAATTTTCTTTTTCAAATTTTTCTTTTGATGAAGACTCATCCACAGCATCTTTCAATTTCTTTCAATTCAGCAAAAAAATGATATGTTCCCAAAATGAAGACATGTTAAAAAGCCGTTTCCCGTTCCTTAACTTTCAAGAACAACTTGTGACGTTTCGGTAAGCGTCCGTGGGACCGAAACGTCGCAAGTTGTTCTTTCTCTGTCAACGAACGGGAAACGACATCCACGGCATTGTTTTCAGTGCAGAATTTTTACTCATCATGCCAAAATTTCACTGGCAAATACGACTCAACCATTTTTTTTGACATCACAATGTCTACAGTACACACCCGACACCAAGAATAATCAAACCTTCCGCCAGGCCCCAAAGTCATTCAATAGCTTCTCGGGTATTTGAGACGTTCCGGAACTCTCAACGCTTGGATTATTCAGAGCATCACATGGTCATGATGTGTTAAGTGGCTGCTGCAATCATTTTGTTTTGTTTTTTTTTTCATATTTTATGGGGCTTTGTTTGGGGTGCGGTTGGGAGATTTTATAAGGTTGTTTGCGATTTTATTCCACACTGCTTTGAAATGTATTGTTTTAATTTGTTGATTTCTTGTTCCAATTGTTGAAGGAAATTATTGTCGCCTGGATTTGAGCAGATTGGAGAGGTCGTGAATTCACAGTTCCAATCGCGAATTGCAAAACATTTCATTTTCATGTATTTTGTGTTCAATCAAAAAACTGCACAAACGTGGTCGGCCAAAAAGGTGTACGTTTAATGTGACATTCTTGGTGCAAACTGGGCTCGAATTTTCCTTCCTGCGTCTGCAGATGTGGAGGTATTGTGCCTTTGTGGCTATGCCTTCCTGGATACAGGGTTCGTCAAAACTGTACGGACATGGGAGCAATTCCGAAATCCTGTCCAATTCAGGGGCCATTGACTCTGTGTTGGGTTTGCCTCAGTTTCATTCATGTCATGCACTTTGCAGCACTCTTTCCGAATTCCTGTCTCATTCCATAGTGTCCAAAAACGAGTTTACCCTTATCAGCCCCCAAAGACCCCGACAAGGACCCGATGGGAGCTCCATTTTCGTCATACAAATTCAATTTTTGTAGAGGTGTCCTTCGGAACAAACAGGAAATAAATGGTCCAGTGACCAAATGTCCTCCGACCCTTCATTTCCAAGATAATGTCCTTAACACTTCAGTTGCCATGGAACCAGAGTTCTTTGGGGGCAATATTCTTGGAAACGGGGGGTGGTC
>JASGXE010005208.1:0-25122 GCA_030068105.1 Sinentomon sp. SZTP_YWyxl
ACTCCCGCTGGGTGTTGCGGACTGGATGTACAAACGTTTCCACATGACCCCCTCTCAAATATCAAGTAGGAGGTCATGTGGACTGGTCAATCACCATTAGCTACGCTGGGTATTCACTATGAACTCCAGCATCCGATTCACCATCACGTTGGTTGTATATTCCGGTAACAAACTCCCAAACTAGTGAGCACGCTCCGTTGCGGCAACATGTCCTCGGTCAGGTATGAACGAAAGAGAAAACACCGGTCGAAGCAAGGCTCCTTGAGAAAAGAAGTGTTTGCCATTTGTCCGCACAGTGCAAAATACTATCCCGAAACAGTGCAACCCCTCCAGCTGCGTGAGACCCATCGAGATCGTTTCTTGGCTTCGGCCCGAGCGGTCTTTAGTTCCGGGCTTGTCCCGAGTTTCACCTTTGGAAATATATAATAATAATAATAATAATCACAGGCAGCTCCTTTTTTTGGATGATCCTCCACAGAACATCGCCAAAGAGTGAAATGGTGAGTTGGAAAACAAAACTGCGCTAAGTCCTGGCGAGTCCAGTCGGAAAGCTTGATGTCCGAGCAAGACATCAGCACTGACAGTGATCCGATATTTTGCACCCTCCTGGAGCATCCTTTCGAAAATGTTTGCCTGCTCCTGGGAAGTTCGTTTTTTCAAAAGATTCGAATGTATGTATACCATGTACCAGAAAGCAGGCGCAAGAAGTTTAGCGGCCTGCTGAGCAGTGAGACAGAGAATCGCACTGAATTATGGCCAACCTCTGACCAACTGCAGCAGAACAATTGAACGACTTCCAGTTGAAGAGGATTGCTTGCATGGTCATGGATTGCTCCGTCCACAGTTATGATGCTGTGGAAGCTGCATCTGGCTTTTATAATGCTTGGTAGAGCCCCAGAGGGAGGGGCCTGGGAAGAGTCTGGGTCAAATGGGCGGGGCTTACGAAATTCATTCACTTTCATCTGCATGCTTCTCCCACTCATGCCTCTCAGGTGCATACAAAAGCCAGAGACAGAAAGCCAACTTCAATCAGTTCAGGAGATGGAATTGTGGGCTGCACAGCACATTTTCAGGTGCTGTGATGTCCACTGCATGTTGGCTGCCCAACCAGTGCCAGTACCGGCGGGTACCAAAAGGTCATATACCCACCGGTACCGGTACCATTGATACCGGTCCGGTACCAGTAACCGGTAACTGGTACCGGCTCAGCCCTAATGGTAATGCAACACCGTGCAATAGAATTGCCTCTGATTGAAACAAACCGAGCCATTTGCTGTGCTGTTGGCTATGACTTATCACACAAAATGGCATTGTTGTAATGTTCCTGTTAAAAGTAGTCTGCCAGCATGGGATAACCATTTGATCGAAGTGAATTAACAACCACAAAAAACAGAAGTTCAGAATATATTGAACTACCTTCGTGATGGATAACAATTTTAGCGAAAAGCACAGTTCTCGCCCTGCAGAGTGATGGAAAGAGCCCAAACTGCATGCGCCAACAGAATCTGCTTGCTTGTTGGATGCATATCATTCTGCCGAACTGAAGATGATGATCAGTGCTCCCACCCAATCTGCCTTTTTTTCGGTTGGTTCGGGTGTGCTTTTTTGGCTTTTGCAATGAGAATTGAATTACGGGTGTGAGATGTGAGATTTCTTTTACTGGGATAATGTGCATTGGTTGGATTGGTTTGCTAAATTCCATCCAAGCTTTTTGTTTTGTTTTTCTATGTTGCCTGTCATGCAGACAAGTTGTCAGCCACAAAAGCCATCACTCCTTTTTTTCTTGGCTTATTTTCTTTAGGTAGGCTACAAAATGTAAAAACGAATCCATCCAACCATTGACATGCAGCAGAAGATGTTTTGCATAGCATTTTGTCAAGATGAGATGTTTAATTTTCTTTTCCTTCCAAAAGAAGATCCAACAAACTTATTTTTCTTCACCTGCGTCATACCAGAGAGAGAGAGAGAGAGAGAAAGAGAAAGAGCATTATTGATTACAAAGGTTGGAAAAACTTGGGTTGGATCTAAATTGGAACAAAGCAAACGTAAATTATCGTTTTCTCCTAAATTTACCAACAGTTAATGTATCCTGTCTTTTGATCTCAGTACTATTGTCCAGTCTTATTTTGTAATTTCAGAAAAACACTGGTATGTTAGTCAGCCGATCAGCCGCACACTGGGATCAATCTTCAACGATTTCTTGTCTTTCTTCGTTCTTTTCAACTACATTGTGCCCATATCTCTCTATGTGACGATTGGTATGCTTTCAAAATGTTTTTTTTCTCGGCTTCATTGGCGATTGCGTTTTTTGTTCTTTTGAAATGATCTGATTTCTTTTGAATTGATCATACTCTGGGGTGCTCAGAAATTATATCATTTGAGAACTGCATAGATTTCATCAGTTTCACGGTGTGCCATTTCAAACTACATTCATTTCTTCAGAAGCCAAATTGGCAATTGCTCGACACACTTAGGAAAATCAATCTTTCGAAGCCACAGGGGCAGTGATTATTTGTTGTGTTTGGGGTGAAGGGGGTTAAAAAGAAAGACTGGTACACCGAGACAAGGGGCTACTTCCATTATTGACTCCAAAACACTATTTCATGCCTTCACTGGGGGGAGGGCAAGCACTTAGGTATATCACCATGCTGATTGCTGAAGACACATTTTTATGCGGGTGACATGTGATGTCTGGTGTGATAGTCCAGTGTGTGGTTCTAAGATGCAAGGAGCTAAGCACCCCTTATAGGTATCAGGTGATTTGAAAGCTGAGCCCTCCAAAAGTCAGCACATTTTGACAATGTGGGTTCTCGTTAACACCACTATCCAGTCTTTTCTTCTGTTAGTAAGCTTATTGGGGAGTTCTGTTGGTGGAGAAATGCTTAATTCGTATTAGCTTTTGGTAACAATAAATGCCTGCCAAAATAATTTTTTTTGTTTTCATATCTCCAGGTGTTTTCGCCATGCTTCCTGTGACACACAAGCAGTACCTACATAGTCACTCAGTACTCTGTTGTTGGCCTATTTTTCAACCTGTAGGTACATGTAGCAGAGAATTGGGCCATTATATGAGGCACTTTTTTCCGAACTGGAACTCTTGAATCTTGTGCAATCGAACCATGCTGGAAGATTCAATGTTATTACTATTCGAATGCAGAGCATATATCTTTCCGAAAAGGCAATCATTTTATTGCCACAATTTGCGTAAGACCCCAAATCCAATCACACGCTATCAAAAATAAAAATAAATAAAAGACATCTTTGGGACACCACATGAACGAGAGAGGACAGGCTCTTTTGTGCGAGCTACTGCCTCATTTCTGGTTTTCTCCATGGCAGGAGTTTATGCTGGGATATATCCCTATCCCAACATTTGTGATGACCTCAAAATTTGAAAAATGCTTTTTCTGTCGAATTTCAATTTGGAATTTGCATTTTGAATATTTGCTATCATTTCAGAAATGCAGAAGTTTATCGGTAGCAAGTTTTTGGTCTGGGACAAAGAACTTTATTGTGAGAAAACCGATCAGGCAGCAATTTGTAATTCGTCTGATCTCAACGAGGAATTGGGACAAGTTAGCTAGTTTTTGCCTTTTCAGTTTATTTTAAAATTGGTGTGATAAGTTTATTTTAAAATTGGTGTGATATATTTTATGTTGGGGGCAAAATAGAGGCGTGGTAACCTGAGCCAGGAGTGTCAAAGTTGGCTACCCCTCTTTCTAACTAACTATGCCTGCTCGTTGTGTCCCCTGCCACGCAAATGGAGCTCTGGGGCTGTTGTGCAACCGAATGGCCTTCCCCACCCTGTACTTCACGTGTTTGGGTTCAGAGAGGTACCATTAGCAGAGAGGCCAGCAGACTAGGAGGCTAGAAGAAGGGAAGGCAGACGGAAGAGATATTATGAGGAGACATCAGTAAGATAGATGGAAGAGAGATGAGACTTTGGAATATGGCAAGGAGGAAAGAGATGATGAAGAGACTAACTTGTTCACAGCAGGTGAATAATGAAAGGGACGATCCCGGAAAACGAGAGGATCAGAAAGACAGGGGGAAGAAGTAAGAGGAGACAGAACAATGGGGGAAGACAAGAGAAAAGAGACGAACAAGAAAGACCATAAAAGAAAAGAAGCACATGGAGCCAAGATATACGAAAACAACAGGATGGCCAGATTAGATGTCAGGAGCTGGAGCAGGGAGACCACCATACTCATAGAAGAGTGGATCACACAGACAGGAGAAAATGAGACAACAGTGAAGTCCAACAGGGAGAGGAAAACAGAATGAACAAGAAAACGAGCATAGGATGGGGGGCTACAGTAGGAGAGAATAGAAGAGGAGCAAAGGGCGGGGACGATAGGAAGAGGGAAAGAGGTATAGAGACCACGAAAACCAGATGAGAGGAAGAGCCAGCAATTACGACACCTTGTTAAAAAAATAAAAAAGTACCTAACACCTAAGCAATCTTCTGTAAGCAATCCATCTTCTGCATGACAACGTCGCTCACCTTCTACATCACATCAACGAACAGAGCTAACCATCTGCACAAGAACTGCCCAAGTTTCAATTCTTTTTTTTGGACAACATTAAAGTCCTGCCTCATCCATCACATGCTCCATTTCTTGGCATCATGAGACTTTTTGTTGTTCCAGAAAGTGAAAACACAATTACACGAAAAACCATTATCAAGAATAATTCAAGAATTGGCCGAAACAGTCTTTTCAGAACTCAGAAACACACATCCATCCGGTTACCCACCACTCTGCCGGAACTTCGTGTTTGACACATGCAAATTTACATTTAAAGAGGTGGAGTGTATTTGGAAGTCCTAAACCAAACAAAATCTTAAGATCGGTGAGATCTTTTTGAAATACATGGTGGTGTTATAAAGCCTTATTATCGACATGTCACACTTCATGCTGTTTTTGCTTCTTGCGCAGGTGACGTGATTGAATCAATCACATCACAATCATTCCATCAGGCATCAATGATGCCTGATGGAATTTAATTTTGATTTTGGTTGTTTGGATTCATTAACGAACGAGGCAGAAAAATCATCTCTCTTTTAGGAACCAAGTCACTGGTTTTGGTCAATCTTGAAATCGGGAACATGTTTGAAAGATATAATATTTTGCACGTTCATTGTTTTTTCTTCTTTTCTTCTGTCTTATTTTTAGGTCAACTATTTGTTTACTGATAAGACTGGAACACTAACTGAGAACCACATGGTCTTCAGACAGTGCTCAATCAATGGGGAGAAATTCTTTGAGAGAGAAGGGAATCTCTGGCAGCAGTTGGAAAACTCATTGTCGACTTCAACTCCTGTTGCCTCATTGACGGTAAATTTTATTTTCAGTCCAATGGGCATCTTGGTACGGGGTATCTAGAACAAAATGTCTCACTGGAGCAGAACAATTTAAAAGTTTTGAAATTTGGCAGATGTGTTAGGAGGCTTTTCAACTAGTGATCAGCTGACCGGATTTTGCCGATTTTCCGCCATCCGATTTTTTATTCCATGTCCCACGCCTACAGTTCAGGTATTGCTGATCATTTAGTCCTTCTTGAAAACAAAGAAATGGATTTATACCACTCTTTTTCCTTATTTTTATTGCTTTTGCCCACACTGAACTTTTTTCACCATGTGCTTACATCATGCTGAGAGCTGCATTAATTTTGTTGTGATGGCCAGTCACATGATTTCAAATCACAATTGTCGCGAAGTGCCAATTTTTGTGGCTTTTGCGGGGGCATATCTTCAAAACGGTGGGTCAGAGCAAAAGTGATCCCTGAATCAATCACTCTTGCCCAGGGATGATTGCAGAACGGTAGAAAAAAGAAGGCAGAAGGGGTTTGAAGATTTTTTAACGTGTTTATTTTTTATATCTTGTACAGCTGTAAGGTCAACTGCTTCTGACTTCTGTCTGGGATACGAGCTAAGAATGCATCTTGGCATCAAAATTATTTAATTTACGACAAAGAACAACTGATGCGAAGTATGTATGTACCTCTCTGGTGTTTTCATTGTTATGACTGGAAAAAATAAATCTGGCAGAAATCATTGACACTTTGCACTTTGCTTACAAGAAAGAAAAAAGGGGATGTTTTGTTGAAAAAAGGTCACATTCGTGGAATTTTGTTCTCACAAAAGGTGAATAATTTCGTCCCAATGACTCAATTTCGTTTTTTGTCGTGGAAAGAATGAGAGTTATTTGTCTTCCGAAATGCCTACCTAATAATCAAAGATTGAAAAGATGAAAAAACTCACTTCTTTTTTTCGTTCTTGTTCACTTTTTGCAAAATTTCCAGGACTCCAGTTGTTATCAAACTGCTGGGTCATTGAGTCATTTCAAAAAACGAAATTGAGAAAATTTACACATAGAATTACACTCAACGAATTTTTTGACCTTTTTCCAACAAAACAGCCCCTTTTTTCTTTCTTGTAAGCAAAGCATCAATGACTTCCACCAGATTTATTTTTCCAGTCATATCCACGCAGACACCAGAGAGGCACATTACAAAAATACATGCTTCGCATCAGTTGTTGTCAGGGTGGGTGGAATGGATTTTGGGCACGAATTGAAAGGTTGGGTCAGGGCTTATCTGCCAAAGTGCAGCGCTGCTTTTGCTGAAGTTGTTTATTCTGTTTGATTAGTGGGACCTCTGCACATAAAACATAATCATTTGTTCTTATCTACCTTACCTTACTTCTGTCTTATTTCAGCCTGCAATGGAGCAGTTCTTTCTGGTTGTTTTGTTGTGCCACACTGTTCAAGCACACTATAAAAAGACTGAAACTATGCAAATGCAAAACGGTTCAACAGCAACGAGTCACTTGAATCTCAATCTCACTTCTTCCTCTTCCATTGATGATGTTGATAACAGGAGACTTGTAGAGACACCTTCACCCATTTTAACCAGCCTACCACTACCTGGTTGGCTAAGCAGATCAAGATCTCCCTCACCATTGAAAGGGTTTGTGTTTATTTGTGGCACGTTTCAACACATTGTACCTATGTCAGTGACTGATTTTTACCATAGCTGTTTTGTGTTTTCATTTTGAATTATTCAATCATTTTTTCACAAATGTAAACTGGAGCTAATGGAAACCAGCCTCTGCTAGAACTTTTTATTTTTTGAAACTTGAAACCCTCTTTCCTGCACATTTTGAGGGTCCCTGTTTCAGTGGTGCTTGCTGATGGAAAGTGTAAAATCTTCAAATGGACCTCCGGAAATCGAAATGCGAAAGTGCCATCCATTTTGCATTAGAAATGTGCAGTCACTGCTGAGAGAAAAGTATTGCTCTGGTACCACTCAAGACAATTAGTGTGGTAGTTGCACTATCTTAGCTCAGAGCAAGAATAATAATTTAATAATAATAATAATTTAGTTTAATTTGCATGGAGAGAACTCCGGCGCATGAATGAGTGGTGACACACAGAGACAGAACAGGAACAAAAGAAAACAGGAAGCGTGACCACCGATGGGGGTTGTGCCTTGCCTTTTTATCGATTAATGTGATGAATCTTAGATGGATTTGATATGTGTGCGGTGCACACTGTTCTTTACCTTACCTTCGTGCTGTCATTTTTAAGGAATTTTTTTTTTATCCCAAGAATGGAATGGTCTACTTTTTCTCTGTCCTGCACATTTCATGAGCCTACTCCAATGTCATGGAACTGTGAATTTGCTTGTTTTTGAACAATTATTCCCATTCACTGAAGATTCCCATTCACTGAAGAAGTCTCTTTTATCAACCATTGCATGCAAGCAACATGGATCGAGAACCTTGAGCTTATCTTTTCTCTAGCATGCCCCAGCGTAGTTTCAAAAAGTGAGTTTTTTGGCTCCAGTGACTTCAGGATCAACTCTCATAATAGCGACAGGCTGCAACACCCAACATTTAAATGTTGATGATGTAAAAAAAACGGGATTCAGACAGTGGCATCAATGTGATGTCAGATGGTCGGCTCAAAGTTGAGTGCTGAAAGCTGTCGTCGGCACGACAGCATGATATCCGTTTGAACACTTTTCGAGACCCAAAGGCAGGAGAAAGTTTGCCAGAATTCCCATTGCACAAAGACTTGAAGGGAGAGTTTTTCTCACTTCTGCAGGTGCAGTGTTCTTAACAGACAGCTACCATCTCTGAAGAGTGAAAAATAACATTCTAAAATCGTCCACTAACAGTTGTTCATAAATAAAGATGTAAATGGTGACGTTTCGCCCCTGACGATGTGGTGCTTTACCAAACAAAGTTCAAACGGATTCCTCACCGTGCATTAACCATCCGAAAAGGAAAACTTTGAAATGGACTTCCTGCAAACATGCCGTGTGTTTTTTGGTTATATTTGACTACTTAGGAAGTTTTTTTCTACAAGCTGAGTCCTAGTTTTTTAAGCACTTTGATTGATGGAATAATTCTTCATTTTAGGCTGACCAAAATTGTGACAAATGGTCTGAACCTGAACCTAAACAGGAGTGATCTTTCACTTGATCAACCAGGCTCAACAGTAGGAAAACTAGTCTATGATCATGATGAATCAGGAAATCCTATTGGCACATTGGAATATCAAGGATCCAGTCTTGATGAAGAGACATTGGTCGAAGCTTGTGCAAGGTTCTTCTTTTTTTGACCATTTTAACGCAAAGAGCATAAATGTTTGCCTGCTGTCATTCACTTTGTGTTGTTCCTGCTTTTTGGGTTTCATGGTGGTTTTTATGCTTTTTCATCTCAATTTGCTGACAATTATTGATCACTAGTAAAGCCCGTCATCCTTCCGGCTGACCAATGCAAAGCAAAGCATGAAGCGCAGGATGCTCCCACAGTCGATGCCTGCGTCAAGTCTGTTTCGTGTCAGTCCGTCTGGTGCAAAAACAAAGCATGAAGTTCGGCATGGTCGACATTGTGAATTTGTTCTCGTCCAGTTGAAGTTACGCAGCCGTGTGCTGCGCACTTCTCTTGCGATGCTTCTGTTAACATGCGAACTCCTGATTTTCAAAAATTTTTGGAGGATCCGATATTGTCAAAACGCTCCACTTTTTGGGTTCTCCGTCCCCTGAACCGCTTACCGAGGCACTGCCCCTGGACCCCCGCTGGGAGCTCTCGCACCTCTCCCCGCGAACATTCCGGCCTCAAAACTCCAGGCGCCCCACCCCCTTGGCGAAAGGCTCGATCCGCCACTGTTTTCTTGTACGAAAATTTATGAAAGATTTGAAATGTTATGATACCGTTTCGAGAACTCGTATTGAAAAACCCGTTTCAGTCTCAAGCTCCATAACTTAAACCACCTGTGCCAGGGGGTTTGACCCGCAACCTCGCTGGGGATGTCGACTCAATCCAGAAGCGAATTTCAAAATTCCTAAGAAATCGCAAGAGTTTCGAGCAATCAGGTGCGTCGAAAATAAAAACCATGATTTGCGACATCTCAATCTTATCTTACCTATCCTTACCTAACTTAACCTTACCTTCCCTCTGCCAGGTGTCAACGTTTGTGTGTGTGGTGTCACACTATTGGTCCTGGTGTCAAAAACGTCTTCAGTATTTTTCAAAAGATTTTTCAAAAATGACTTTCACAGGATTCGAACCAAACCACTCCTGTGACCTCTGCATTCGAAAATTGCGTCGTTAAAACTGAGGTGGAATGTGATTGGTCGAAATTCTGGCAATTTGTTTGGAATTTATAAATAAGCAATCCGGATATTGGAGGCCACGGCACCCGGCGGCCATTAGTGCACAAAATCCCAAGTTGGGTCCAAATCCCTGAGGAGAAATTCGACAAAAAGGCCCATGGGGTGATAAAGAAGGGGAAAGAGCACCGTTCGTGAAAGAAAATTTCTGAGAAAAAACGCGTAAGAGTAGGAGTTTCGGCGAAAGAGAAGTAAACAACTCGACAGGCAAAAACAATAACCGACAAACTTGACGAACAGAGCACACAGCTTATGCAGAAAACAGATTACAAACGAATAAAATTAACAATTAAACTTGGCGAATCGGAGAAGCCTCGTTAGGTCAGTGGCAGATTTCACTTCCCCGTCGAAACCAACGTGGGGACTTCACATAAATTAAACTGACGATTTTTGAGGCGTTTAATGGTGCTGAAGAGGGCGCAAAACACGAAATTTTTGAACGTCACAGAAAATGAATTAAGTTGGGAATATTTTTCAACAAAAATCTTCCTCATGTGTTTCCAAAAATGACCACAATTTCATGCGCTTGCATCACAGCAGCCTGTTCATGTGACATCAAATTTTTCCACCATATTTTTAGAACTCTTTCGACAGTTTAGCGAAACGTGCGTTTGCATAGCCCGAAGAGCGACATTTCGTGCGGGAATGCTGCTGACCCTCCCTCGAGTTTCCAGGGGGAAAGCGCCACTGGACATCTATGGGCGAACGGACCCCTCTAACTTGATTTTCCAGAGTTGCGTTCGGGAAATGAATGAGTCACATTCACCGGTTGCTGTGAAAAGACAAATGATGTGTCAGATGGCCACAGATTTCGATTATTTTGGTGTCAAAAGATGGGCCAGAAATTGGTGCACAACTTTGCAGTAGGTCGACCCCATGTTGCATCGGAAAAGTTTGTACTTCAGTCCATTTTGCGAACTTAAGGGAGGAATTTTTGAATGTCTCGGAAACGGGCTTTGAAAAATCGGAAACATTTTCGAAATTCCACAACGAAAAATGTTGAAATTTCTTCATGAAATGGTAATCTGCATTCTATTGGCTTTCTTTCGACACCAAAATTATCCGCATCCGTCAAGAACTCACCAAATTCGAACAGTTTTTAAATAAACGCGACGTTCCCGATTAGTGGATTTTGCAGCGGTTTGCAGGAGGTACTTTGGATGATGCAGACTGGGGAGTTCTCTCCTGTGCTTTCACGTTGCTGACAGGAGAGAATTCCGGCGGCCGTATTCCCCATTGCAACTCACCCTCAGGTTCAACCCATTAGCAATATGCTTGAAACAGGTTGAAACGTTTAAAGCGTTTTGTCATTAGTCAATTCAATGGATAGAGCTGTGTTGGGAAAATTTAATTTCTATGCAAAACCATTGTTTTTCCATTCAATTCCTTTTCCATTGTTGCAAAATATGCATCCTCTGTTGGCGGCCACGAATCTCTCCTCTCTTTGTCCTAAAATCTACCCCCCTGCCTCCACATGCTTTTTAAATGGGATGTCCGTCTTTATTACACCCACCTGACAGGAGAGAATTATTTAGTGCGGATAGCAACCAATAGGGTATTGCCAGGATGGTGGACAGTGATTCCATCAGACAGACAATTTTACACCATGCACTATGTAGTTGTTGCTGATTTATCACAAATGCTTATGATGATAAATGGGTAGGATATCTAATTTCAGTATCTGGACAAAATGGTGCAAAACAAAATGCTTTTGTACTTTGAAGGTAGTCCATTGGTCAGATCATGATGAATTAGGTATTTTTATTCTCTTTCAGAATGGGTATGAAGTATTACGGTCAGCAAGATGAAACCCGTACCATCAGGATATTTGGAAAGGAAGAGTCTTACGAAGTTCTTCATGAGTTTCCATTTGATCCAGGTTGGTGAATGTATGACACATTGTGATGTTTGTACAATTACCTATTGTTCTTTTTCTTTTCATCTTGTTTTGTCTTTTTTGTTTGTTTGTTTGTTTTTATTTGGGGACTTCCTTCCTCCCTTTCATGATGATTTTAGAATAAAGAAAGATAGCTAGGGGGAAGGCCTTGTCACCTCCTTGTTTAGTGAGATGTTTTGCCGTGACGTCCTCAGCTTTTTCTTTTTTTATTCTATGTATATTTATCTCCTGGCTCGTCAATATCAAAGTTGCAACTTAGCAATAATTGTTTTTCAGAGGAAAACAAACGATTGGTGGCTAGTGGTTTTGCAACAAACAGAATTTGACCAGATATGACATCACCAATAAACCTCATCTGCTATTTGAGCGTTCCAGCCAGTCAGGACGGACTTAAGCTCTGCAATGAATATGCCACAGCCAATGAATTAGATTTTACAATATAATTATAATTTATAACGCTCACTGTGCATTGAAACCAACAATGAAGTCCACTTTGCTCTCGGACAGAAGCACTGCATGAAAGTTGAACTGCATATGGGATTCTGTGGTGTCCTCGCATGCACTGCATTTTCCAATGGCTGGTGAGTTTTCCTCAATTCAGATGCCAAAGAACCATTGCCCAAATTATGTGAGCAAACTGAATTGCTGTTCAGGATTTTCTCCACTTCACAGGCCACCTTATCCTTGTTATGCACCCGAACTGGCTGTCCAAGATGGTTTTCAAATTTTAGGAAATCTCCCAAAATCACAAATGCCCCGAGATTGTCAAGGGCAGAAAGTGATGCACGAATTGACCAAAGAATGTCAACTTCACAGAACTTGGTCCAAACAGAACTTTCAGCACAGGCAGACAAGCAGGTGTCCTTGAAGCCAAGGAGACCGCGGGAAATGTGGGCTGGATCTTCAGTGGATTTCTGCTTTATCATCCAGCGCAAAGTAGCACAGAGAAGTCAGAGACCAGTGATGATGAGGTGTTCATTCAGAGTATATGAGGTGCCTCTCGTATGTTTAAAACAATATCCGGAGAAGTTCTGAACCAATTTTCTTCTGGTTGGTTTTTTGAAAAGTAACAATCCTGCAGTTCTACTAACCAAGGGAGATTTTCTTTGCTTTTTTTTTCCGGAAACCAGCTAGCGCAATGAAAGGAAAATGGATCGGCACAATGAAATTAAAATATAATTTTTGGGGCTCGTTTGTTTTGAAGGAATGGTGGAAACGGTGATAAAGCAAGAATTTATAAAGGGATGAAAGCAAGTCCATGGCATTTCCAACTTAGACTTACGTCACTATTTGCCCTTGAACAGAATCAACTTTGTTGGCATCTGGCGAATTGAAGGCCCATTCAGGACCCTCTACTGTAGTGCCAGTGTTGCTTGAAATAGTCCCGTGGAATACTGAGGTGGATTCCCAATTTCAACAGTCTCTTGGGAAGGTTGCGGTAGTTTGGACAGTTGTGGTGGTTGCAAGTTACGTTGCGAAGGTAGTGAGTTGGCACTTGGCAGTGTTGCCGGGACTTTTGGGACTTGGCAGTCCGATCCGAATGGACATCATGTGCTAGCCCCGTGAAGTATTCTTTCACTCATTTTTGCTCACAGGGTGGGAAAAAAGTCCTTCAGTTTTTTTTTGGGTGGGCACAAAGTCCCTCAGTTTTTTTTGTCGTTTTAGTTTTAATAACAATAATACCCTCCAGCACATGGTATCATGTTTGTTGCTCTCTCGAGCCATCAAATCATTGTTGGCCTGTATTTCTTTCTGGGAGGACCCGTCACCGGTCAAAGTTATCTGGACATGCTGTGCATTTCTTTGATCTTTCTCGTGGAATTGGCTCGTCTTCGGAATCCAGGACTCAGCAGTGTTCCGACAAGATGGCACTCCAGTTTTGCCTTCAAAGTGCATGATTTCTTAAGTCAGATCTTCCTCGACCTCCCTGACTGGTGGTGTACTGGCCCCTGCTCGGGCACTGTTTGACCAGCCAGAAGCCCTGACATCAACTCTTGCAATGACTGCCTCTGCGGGATTGTGAGAGCAAAAGTGTGGTACAGATATGCGTCTCACATTTGAAAAAACTCAAAGCATCCACCACGACTGCTTTTGCAGCCATTCCCTTACTCTCATACAGAAAATAGCCTGCCGAATCTGGCGATGCATCGTACTGTACAGTGATGATGGGTATCTTATCGCATGTGGCAGCATTCTTGCTAGTCACACTTAACTCTGACTCAATAGCCCATTTAATGAACAAATTCTTATTTTGAAAAATTTATTTCCATGCACAATATCACTCATCCAGTCATCTGCCTTCCCATTGTTGCATTGAAGGATGCATCCATCTGCTGAATTGTCTACAGACATGAGTAGAAGCTCAGGGTGAGCGTTCTCTGGACGTTGTTGTAAACGATGAGGTTGCTGTCGATAGACATCCTTGATCCAATGCCTGACGGGTCTGCAGTCGAGCGACATGGGCAAAAATAGCCTTTATGGAACACTGCGGGACTTTGTGTCCATGCTGTACATAATTCATCAAAGCTCCCACACATAATGCATCTTGTGTGTTTACTTTCTCGAAAACTTGAAACATTTTATCTGAGTGTAATTGTCTTGTTTTAGATCGTCGAAGAATGTCTGTTGTGATTCGGAACTCAGGTGGTGAAATTTGGCTGTTGTGCAAAGGTGCAGATTCGGCAATCATTCCCAACTGCATTGAAGGACCTGTTAGGAAAACACTTCTTCATGTTTCTCTGTTTGCAACGGTTAGTTCCTTTTTGCCATGACAAAATGTCATGTAAAGTGACAAAATTAGATGATGCAGTGTTGCTTGCTTGTCTTTGTTTGCTACCATACCATAAAAAACGAAATGAGAATATTACTGTGTTTTGTTGACATGTCGGAATCATGCCCATGTCAAATTACGGCAGAATTTACTGATTGCTTGAAAATCATACTTGTTCGTATTTTTGTTTATTTCTGTTTTTAGTTTTCTGAAAAGTGCAAGTTTCTTGTTGTGCATAGTTGTTAGAAGATGCTTGTAAAAAGAAAGAAAGAAAAGATGAAATGAATATGAAGGAAAGTTGAAGTTTAACCTTTGTGGACAATTGTAACAATTGATTTACCTCAGTGTTACATCCTCAAGGGCAGTCACCACTTGACAACAACCCTTAGGAGAGAAAAGATGTTTTTTCAATTTCAAACATCAGCAATAATCTGACAGTCTGCTGGTTAAAAGTGTGTGCGGTGTTTATGACCTTTCTTCAAGCAACAACAAATTTTCAAATGCCAATTTGATGAAAATGCACTGTTCCTTCTTGCTGCTGTCATTTTGATCATCAAATACTCATTCATTCTGCTGCAGTCCTGAATCGATGGATGATGATTTTTTTTTCAAAAGGAAGAGAAAAAAGGCAGCCAACATGCAGTGGACAGCACAGCACCTCCAAATTAGGGCTGAGCCGGTACCAGTTACCGGTTACTGGTACCGGACCGGTACCACTGGTACCGGCAGGTACTGGCACCGGTTGGGCAGGTGGCAACCAACATGCAGTGGACATCACAGCTCCTCGAAATTTGCTGCACAGCCCACAATTCCATCGCCTGAACTGATTGAAGTTGGGTTTCTGCCTCTGGCTTTTATATGCACCTGTGAGACATGAGTGGGAGGAGCATGCAGTTGAAACAAAATGCATTTCACAAGCCCCGCCCATTTGACCCAGACTCCTGGCAGGCCCCTCCCTCTGGGACTCTACCAAGCATTATAAAAGCCAGATGCAACTGCTGGTGCTGGAATAGATCAGTTGGGACACAGCAATCAAAGAGTGTGCAAGCAATCCTGTTCAATTGGAAGTCGTTCAATTGTCCTGCTGCAGTTGGTTAGTGGATTAACAGACATCCGAATCTTTTGGAAGAAACGAACTTCCCAGAGGCAGGGTTGGCAAAGAATTTCGACAGGATGCTCCAGCTGGATGCAAAATATCGGATCGCCGTCAGTGCGATTGCCGTGCTCGGACATCGTACTTCTCGACTGGACATGCCAGGACTTGGCGCACTTTAGTTTTCCAACTCGCACCTTCACTCTTTGGCATTGTTCTGTGGAAATCGCCAAACATGAAACAGCAGCTCCCCAAAGAGCCCAAATGTTTCCGACTGGGACTGGATGCGCCAGGACGAAAAACATCTGTCCGCCGCCAATGGGATCCTTGTCAACTGACAAGCTTCTCGACTGGATATGCCAGGACGTTTTCGCAATTATTCCGTTTTTATTTTCGGTTTCGGTCTTTGACGTTGTTCCCTGGTAGCCATGCAATCTTTTTCTGAAAAAAGGACTTCCAAAGTGCGCAAAGATTTTCGACTGGATGTGCCAGGAAGCAAAATATCAATTCGCTGTAATGAGATTCTTGGTGTTGTTTAGACATCAAGTTTCTCGACTGGATACACCAGGATGTTTGAGCACATTTGTTTTACAGCACTTTCGGTTTTTGGCCGTGTTCGGTGCCTGCACTCCATGAATTTTGGCCGTGGAACAATGGTGGCGAATGCAATTTGCAAAAAATTTCTTTGTTTGTGCCTATGATGCAGAAAGTTGGAACACACAAGCTTGACAGGAAGCAACCTTCAAAGCAAAACACTCTTTGAAGATTGCTTCAAAATGCACGTTTTTTTTTCTTTCCCACCATCCAAGGTTTTTTTCCCACAAATTCTATTTCAAGCCCCACTTTGAAGTTGCTGTTTTTCCTTGCAGGGTAGATTGCCTGTTTAGGAAAATCAGATTTCAACTGGCGATTAATTGTTAAGATGGCGCCACATATGATTTGCATACGTTTAGCTGGCATGTATAAAATTGAATGCCATTTCCTGTTTTCAGTTTTCTATCTGCCTTAATTCGATTGTGTATTCGAAAATAGTCCATCAAGCATCAATGAAAATAGATAAAAAAATCATCACCAAGTATCATCTCCGGAAGTCAGAAAATAGCAGTGGGAAAATTCAGTACAATTTGATTTTAGTGACACTGCCCCTTTTGTCAATTAGGTCCGGTGGCAGCAGACAGAAGCTTGGTGGCAGAGCTTCGCGAATGATTTGGTAAAAGAGGGTCCCTCTTCCAAATCTGCGCTTCTTTGCACCTGCAGCTTCTATCTGGGGCTGCAAGGAGGGCATTTTTAGAGGTCGATCCGGTACAGGTTCAACCGGGTACAGCAACCGGTACGGGTACAGCAACCGGTACGGGTACAGCAACCGGTACGGGTACCGGTACACATGTACCGGTTGCAACTTTTAGGGTGTGCAGAAAGCCACATAAATTGTGCCCCCAAAAATCAAAACCAAATTGGAAAATGTTGTTTTTTGACCGAGTTATTGCTGTTTGAACTTTGAAGTTTGCCTTTCCATTTTTACCAGAAGCTGAAGTCATTTTGGAATGTCAGTTTCATTTTGGTAGCAAGAAATGTGTTCTAGAGACCAAATTTCCCCCCAAGCCCAGCAAAGGCACATCACATGGCACTACAATAAAAAAAACTACAGAGAACTTATCATTTTTTACACTAAGCAAAATGAGGGAATACACAGGCGCTGGCTTTCTATGCGAAACAACAACTGAACTCTTGCAATGCAAATGTCCAAAAGCGTTTTTTCTTAATGACACCAGGCCTGACAAGTATCTCAGCTAGGAAGGAAGTGGAAATAGCAGGAACTGAGTTGGGGAGAAGAAATTGAAGACGTCCAAATACCAAACAAAAGAAAGAACAAAACAAAACAAAAAATTAAAAAACACATCCAATAAAAAATGCGTTTTTCCTTAATGCCACCAGACGTGACAAGTTGCTCAGCTAGGAAGGAAGTGGAAATAGCAGGAACTGAGTAGGGGAGAAGAAATTGTAGACGTCCAAATACCAAACAAATGAAAGAACAAAAATTAAAAAATACATCCAAATACAAAAAATATTTGAGAGAAACAAATAAAAAAAAAAACGAAAAGTTGCAGGAAGCCAGAATGGCAGGTAGGCCAGGAATTCAAGTCCTCTCTGGAAGGGAGTGTACCAATAATGTCAAATTCATTTTATTCTAATGTAACCCTCTGATATTTCATGACATTTGGTATCACGATAAGCGAGCATCCTGTTCGTAATACATATGCTCTTTCCTAACATATTGCTGCCCACTCCGATGGCGATCACTGCTCAGTCTCTGAACACAAAATGACATGATCATATCTGGAGCCCAGTTCTTTTATATGCATGCGTGAGCTAGATGACCTTGGGTTTTCAAACTGAGTGGGTGGAGCTTGTGCACATCCCACCAAATCCTGATTGGTAGCCCCTCCCACAACCAAGTTCAACAGTGTCTTCCAGCATAAAAAAGGGAACAGCTGGAGCAATTTGTCATTCTGTTAAATGGTGCAGAGCTGGATAGGTGTACCTATAGCAGTTGGCACTTGTGTTTAATAGGGTTGTGTGAACCGGTTTGCCTAGACCCGCATAAAGATTTTTGATTGTTAATTTCCTTTTGAATTGCTGAAAAAGTTGCATAACTCTCCCCGTTTAAGTGATTCTTCAATTTTGTTCATCCCATTGAATTCCTGGGAAAAAATCAACCATGATTGATGTGCCACACGTGTGTTTGTATCTCTAAAAAACACCAAAAATTCCTGGCAATTTGCCTTCCAACCGGTACGGTACCCGGTTGGATTTTCAAACGGGTAACGGTACGGGTACAAAATCAAACCGGTACGGGTACAATCGGGTACTGTACCGGTTCGACCCCTAGTTTTTTTTTATCTGGTCAGAAAGGACTGGATTTTCCCCCTACCTCCAGGGTGACGCCATATGCGATCGACCAATCCTGGTTCCCAGCTTCGGCTGGTACAAATCAACAAAAAAAAATTGCCAATTTAGCCCCTTAAAACCAGCATCTGGTACCGGAACCGCAGGTACCACTTTGTACCGGTACCGGTAAAAAAAGTGGGAACCTGACTCTCGTGCATCTTAGCGACCACATTAACTGGCAAAAGTTTCGTTTCCTGGGATTCGAAAGAGCTGGTGTATTCATTCAAAAACCACTCCACCCATAACGGATTACCGGGCCATCTTCTGGCCTCCGGATGTCCCCACCACTATTCCGGAATTGTGGCAGAAAACACCAGCGGTTTTAACCGAGATTAAAAACAGCTTAATCATTCACACTTGTCATCGTAGTTTGTGTAGTTTTTTGGGCCACCCTGTACTACGTTGAATTCGCACCACCCCTGTGAAGATTCCTGTGAAAGAAGGATTATTGCGCTTGAATGTTGCGTGAATAGGATGGAGCATCGAGAGCTTTATTCAGATCGTCAAATTTCAAGCCGCTGTTTTCCCGGCTCCCCCGCCTGCAAGATGCATTTATTTTGCAATAAAGAACACAGCCGCAGAGAGCGGCTCTTTTTATGACAGATGATTGAAATTTTGAAATTGCAGGCAAGGCATTTTTTAACTTTGAAAATTCCGACCTAAATTTCATGAAATAACCCAAATTCTAAAGACATGAAAAAAGTATCCAGACCAGAAATGTACGCCTATCAGCAGTCTTGAAGAGGAAATCCATAGCCTTCTTTTGACTCTATTTTCTTCTCGGAACACCAATTTTGCACCAAAATGAACACCATATTTTAAAAATTTCTTCAGTTTCTGGGGGACTGCCCCCAGATCCCCTGCAAGGGACTCCGCCCCTTGGAACCCCGTATCGCGCCTGGAGCGCGATTTTTCCCAGCTTTTCTCTTTTCTGTTCTGGTCAGTAGCGTTTTAGCGCACACCCTGTATGTGTGGCATAAAACGGCTAACTAAAAGTTGAAGAACGGTTGGTGATTGGTGCGAACAGTTCTCAGTGGAAGAAACAGAACGCGACCACAAGAGTTTTCATCACGTTTATTCTCCAAGTTGGGGTGAAACAGCACTGATCACTTATAAGGCCACACAGAAAACATGTGCAAGGATAAACAAACAATTGATTTAAAATAAAGGCGCGGTGCCAAAGAGATAAAAACCAAAAATAAAACAAAAACGTTAAAAACACTGCCGAACGGCCGGACGATTAAAAGGACAACACAGTTCTAGAATAACCAGCTGCTGGGTTTTGCAGTATTACGGCTCTCTTGCGAAGTTCGAAGTTCCTAAAGATATTTGATGCTAAATGGCACTTAGCTTTTTCCTTCGGACTGCGCCACAAAGTTGCGGGACATTTGATGTTGATTGTATCTTGCGATTCCACAGGTACGTGAAAATGAATCCTGACTGCCCGGTGTGGTGTTCACGTGACAAAAATTGTGGATGACATGAATCGAGATTCGACCTTCGTAGATCCAGGATTCACAATTTGATGATCCGGAAATCAAAATTGGTTCTGATTCATCCGGTAATTAAAACTGCAAATAAAGGAAACAGATGTGTGTTTTCCTTATTTGCGCCTGACAGTTTTCCTGGTGTGTGGTCTTGAAAGGACTTACCCTCAATTTTGGGCAGCAGCGAAGTGATCTGTCTGTATACTTCGATAAGGCCAAAGTGTATGGTCGACTTACCGGTTGCACGGGATAACTTTTCCCCAGAGTTGTTTTGTGTGTGTCATTCAGAAGTATTGAAGGGAACTTCTGGCATAAGCAGAAGAAAAGAACTCAAAAAGACAAAGTTTCTTTGAAACTCACCCCCGCAAGAAGTGTTGATGGCTTTGTCGGGGGTTTTTCTTGGGATAATCCAGTTGACTGCTGGTCAAAAATACCAAAACTGGTTTTTCAGTAATTGCGGCGTTGGGCATAAGTTAGGTTGGCCTAAGTGCTGTGGTGAAAGAGGAAATAGAAAACAACAAAAGTAAAGTTCACAAATCACAACACACTAAAACCAGCGAAGGTTCGCAAAAACGGGTTAAAAGTGAAAACAAAAAGTTACGGTGCAGACCAGCTGCCCCTCATGCTAAAAAGTCATGAACCAACACGATCCATGACCGAAAAAGTGTAAACGCGGCACAACAAATTAACAATCACAAAATGACACGATTTGCCACTTTTCGACTGCGGTGGCCGAGCGATCGAGAAAAGTTCGTGAGTGACTCTGCCAGTGCAGGTCGAACGCAAAGTGTGAAATGAGCAGCGGAATACGAACGTAGAAAGCTGTTAAGAAAGCAGGCGAGAGCGAAGCTAATTTTGCTGTCAAACTCATTTGCTGATATCGGCCTAAAATTCGCCTTGTACGCGGTGATTTTGTGCGTGTTGGTGATAATAAGGCAGACCGAAATTTTGATAGCATTTCGAACGATGGAATGTTCGGAACTGCTATACGAGGGGCGTTCAATATGTTTCAGGCTTTGCAAAGAAATTTTTATTTTATGGCGTTTTCCTGTCATGATATCAAAATTTGGTTTATTCCAAGATTCTGGTATGAATTTCAAATTAATCCGATGCAAATTATTCAGAAAATCGCTATTTGAAATGAACGTACCAGAAGCGGCCAAATGAAAAATTTGCTCAATTGAGAAAGTGGCTTTTTTCAGAGGAACACAAAATTCAATAATCTGTCCCACTGGGCCCAAGATCCGACAGCAGAAGTGAGTAAATGAAGGTCATAGAATCATCATTTACTCGCTTCTGCTGTCGGATCTTGGGACCAGTGAGCCAGATTACTGAATTTTGTGTTCCTCTGAAAAAAGCCACTTTCTCAATTCAGCAAATTGTTCATTTTGGCCACTTCTGGTGTATTCATCTCAAATAGCGATTTTCGGAATAATTTGCATCGGATTAATCTGAAATTCACACCAGCACCTTAGAATAAACCAAATTTTGATATCATGGCAAGAAAACGCCATGAAATAAAAATTTCTGTGCAAAGCCTGAAACATATTGAACGCCCCTCGTAGGTCTGATGAAAATCCTGGTTACGCCACTGTGTGAAACGAATCAGTTTTTTGTTTCTACAAGCGAAAAAGTTACCTGAGTGTGACAATCGGAACAGCAATTACCTTTCTGCAAAACTCTGTGGTGAGGAAAAGGTTAAATGATGTGGGATAAACAATAGAGGTCTAAATTGGTTTGTAGACCTTTGGATACACTGTTTAATTCCCCAAAAACTGTTTACCTTGGTCTCTGGAGGGAAAAAACCTGGGGGTGAAAGGTTGCTGTTCGAGATGGGGGATTTCACCATCTAATTTGCATGTCCTTTGTGATCAATGGAGGTAAATTGTATTTCAATTGACATCAATCATTTCTTATGGAATGAAGATCTAAAAAAGGCAATGCTATGGATATTCATGCCTATAACTTTTTTTTCATGTACATTCATTTAGGCTGGTCTTCGAACGCTTGCCTTTGCCCACCGGAAGTTGAAAGAGAACGAGTACATGTTCTTGAAGAGCAGACTTCATGCTGCTCAAGCGAACATTGAAGGCAGAGAAGAGGCTTTGAGATGTGTTTACAACGAAGCAGAAACTGATCTCATTTTACTGGGTGCGACAGGAGTTGAAGATACGCTACAAGAGGGAGTACCTGAGACGCTTGAAGCTTTGCACGCAGCAGGAATTAAGGTAAAACACAACAAAATAATACAGGTCAATTGTACATTCTTTTGTTACAGGACTGGCAGTTTTTAAGTCAGGACTGGCAGTTTTTACATTTCTATGCCTGCGGAAAGCTGTTTTTATCAAGAGTGCCTGCCATGAAAGTAATAATTTTCAAAAAGTGACACATCAATCATCATATTCCATTCAGCTGAGGCCCACAACACGAGAAGGAAGAGCCTGTCTCAGAACTTAATTATGAAACCGATGAGAAACTACGATTGATCTTGAAAACCTTCACTCACCAGGCTTGGATGTCTATCTGTCTGATTGAGAATGGTGCACAAGTTGGATGAAGAGAGATGGGGGGGGGGGTGATGACTGATGACTGATGATGAGCTGATAATGATGAATATCTGAGGATCGTAGGATAATGGTGCTTCAGATGCGCAAAGAATTGAAAACAAAATCAAAATGTGATGACATAACATGCAAGTGCCTGTTGATTTGTGCTGGACAATACTCAAGCAAATTAAATTGTATTGTGTTGTTGCCGTCTCATGTTTAAAACAACAATGGAGGCAATGAAGGCAATTAGAGGAAGACACAGGAAGAAAGATACAGTAATGGGGATGGGGGGTGAGAGGGGAGATAAGATCGTCTTTTTCTCCCCCATCCCTGAATCTCTCTTTCAATGACTTTCTCCCAATGCCCTCACCACCTCCATTGTCATTTTAACCTGGTTGTGTCATTGTCATAATAATTTGATCTATAAAGTAAAAGCGCTCGCCGCTCGCGCATCCACAATGCAAAAGAGTGATGCCAAAAATTCACTCGTCCAGGGCGGCGCTGCTGTGGTGGTTTATCCTCCAGAACAAGCACTGGATGGACTTCATTGCGAGTTCAGCGCCGTGTTGGATTTTTCCAGATTTCTGAAAGTTCCCATCGGGTTTCAAAGTGCGTAGGATCGTTGGAAAGAGGACAAATCCCAATGTCAAGGACACTGGCGTTTGTGCAATACCAGTGGAACGAAAAATGCAGTTTATGCGATCGCAAGGTTTTTGATTTGATTCAGCGATTGTTTTGGTTTGGATATCTAAAACGGTGAAAGCTAGATGAGGTCCATCGCGGACTTTATTTTAGAGCATTTAATAACCTTCAATTTCACACCAAACGAGAGTAATCGGCTTTCGGTTTTTGTGTAAGCCCGCAAAAACATGTCGTCGTCAAGCACCAAAATCGGACTAATTTTAACCTTTTTGCCTTTTCGGACGCGATTTCTCGCAGTTTATTCAAGAACTGGCATGGAAAAATACTCACTAGTGTTTGGTGTGAAACTAATGATAATTTTATGGTCTAAAAGGAAGTCTGCTATCAGATCGCACCTACACATCCATCTAAATGCAATGGGTGTTATACACTGTGGCCCAAAATAAACGTCCGTTAAGTTTTGAAGTCCCAACAGCCCCATTGTAGGAATTCGATGTGTGAAAGAAAAAGAAATCATGGAGGGAACAATCACCGAGAGAAGAAATCACTGAGGGAACAATGCCACATAAATTGATAAAGGAAACATAGGTATATCCATCATGTTACATTCTGGATGATCTCATGTAAGGCATATGCTTCAGAATCGAAATGCAATTCAGAAGCTTGTGGATTGCACACTGTTTTGTATTCTCTGTCATTTTTCTTTTGTTGCGTTTTGGTCCATGTTGCGTTTTGGTTTTGTCTGTTTATCGGATGAAATCGATTGTCTCTCTGCCTGTCCCAATGCACTCACCACCTCCATTGTCAGTTTAACCTGGTTGTGGTCATTTTAACCCACCATGCTTTCAAGCACCCACAGATCCAACATGCACTTTGCTTTGCTTCTGATTGTCCATCAATCTGCTTTGCTTTCCCTGAGGACCCCATTCACTTTCATAACTGAAAACGTGTTTGTTGCTCTCAAGGTGGATAAAAACAGGCAAAATATTCCCGCTTCTGCAATTTTCATTTTCAACATTCGCAGGAGAGTATTTTCAGGTTTTCGCATAGCCCCTGGCTGACGGGTCAAGGACGGAGCCACCAGATGTTTAAGTAATTCTAAAATTTGAGTTCATTTTGGGCGTTCTGGATGCCAAATGTCCTCGGGTGACCTTGCCAAGCCAAAAGCATAAGTCTGTGAGGGCCAGGCGAAATGCCGGGGCACTTCTCGGCAGAATGGTGCCTCGGATACCAAGATCTTGAAAAGCGCTGCGTAAGATGCTCCTTTCTTTGTTAACACACAAGCCTTCAGATAAATTAATATTGGATGGAAAACTTCAGCCCATCATGTGCTTTTCCCGCAAGTTTGCCAAGCGGTGAAAATCCGGCTGAGTTCATCTGCTTTAAAATGCCGATTTGTCTTCGATACGCAGGCACATCATTTGGGGGCAGAAGGGCAACGACCCTCTACGAGAAAATCCCCCCACAGAGATTCCCTTGCCACTAGCTTGTCTGTTATTTGGCTCACCCTAGTGTGAAATTTGCTCTCTTGAACAGCAATTTTGCATCTAAAGTTAGCCCCGAAATTTCAAAATTTCTGCAGTTTCTTGGGGCTCTACCCACCTGTCAGAGGCTCTCTGCCCCTTTGAATCCACCTTGTGCTCCACCCCAGATCCCGGTTGTTGGGGGACCCCCCAAATACCCACCAGAATAAAGAAACATTATGGAAAATGAAAAAACAAATGTAAACCGTAATAGCATTCCTTTCGATGCGATTGCGCACGTGCTTCTCGGTTGTCAAAATTCTGAAATCATTGACCAGAAGCTGCGTCTTTGCACTTTCCAGTGATCGCAACCAATTAAAAATCTGCTAGAAACTTTCTGTGAAATTGCGTGAAATACACTTCGAGGTTTGCACGGCCGTCGATGCTCGGATCGCCTTTCTTGGAGGATTATCTGCAGTGGTGCTGCGCTGCAGAGAAATCGCTAAAAACACTCGAGTGCATTTACTTCTCGATCCAATTTTGTGACATTATTAATTTTGCTTTCCAATCTTTGGCATCCACATTTCCTGC
>JASGXE010005209.1:0-22408 GCA_030068105.1 Sinentomon sp. SZTP_YWyxl
TTCAATAATTTTGCCATTTTCACGCGCATTCTTCTCACCTTTCTGCCGATATCCTTGCAATCCAGCCAAATTGACTGATTCTCAAACAGACGCCGTACGAATATGGATGCGAATGTTTACTCTTTGCAGGACTTGTAATCTGGACCATCTACATCGGCCAAAAATAATCTCTCTGAAAAACCCAGGACCTTGTGCCGACCCTGCACACATCAGCGATGTAAATCATTCATTTGTGGGAAATTTAACAAACAATTATAAACCTGACTTGAAAACCAACCATTCTGACTGGGCATCAACACGACGATGTTTGTGGCCCTGCCTTCGCCAGCACTGTTCGAAGCCGTCAGCCACGCCTCGTGCTTGACCCCTCCTCCGCTGTTCAATTCGGTCACCTCGTGTCTCCTTGAGCCTGGGGCCAACGTCTTCTTGACGGTGCTCGCCACTTGACCACCTCCACTGCCACCGCCTCCACCACCCCCTCTCTTGATCTTCGCCGCCTCTTCGCTGCTAATCCTGACGTAGAGGGTGTACTTTGCTATAACCCCGTTCGGTTTTGCTGGTGGTAACCAACTGACGAGAACAGAATCTGCACCGGTGGCAATTGATTTGATGGCGAGTGGACGATCGGGAGCTGAAATAATAATGAATTACACTCATTCATGAGGAGCACGCTTCGTACACAACCACTGACGACACATAAACAGCCGAAATGCTGACCTAAATGGATAAGGATATAGATGCAAAATATGTCATTCTTTGGTTTTGGTACCTGGTGCATATTCCTGACGGGTAAACATCGATTTGAATTTTTTATCCATTGGCGGGTTGCACCACAAATATTTGTTTGTATTCTCCCTTGTATTGCTGACTGGAATGCAACACCCATCAATTTGCTTTGTTTAGTCCAGCAGTTCAAAATGGGCAGCAGCACCCGCATAATTTTGCCGTGTTTATGCCCTAAAGATCAAAACCGGCATGCAATGCACATCATTTTGGCATGTTTAGCCCCTGCATATCAAAACGGGTATGCAATACACATCATTTTGCTGTGTTCAGCCCCTGCAGATCAAAACGGGTATGCAATTCGCATCATTTTGCTGTGTTCAGCCCCTGCAGATCAAAACGGGTATGCAATTCGCATCATTTTGCTGTGTTCAGCCACTGCAGATCAAAACGGATATGCAATTCGCATCATTTTGCTGTGTTTGCCCCTGCAGATCAAAACGGGTATGCAATTCGCATCATTTTGCTGTGTTTGCCCCTGCAGATCAAAACGGGTATGCAATATCCATCATTTTGCTGTGTTCAGCCCCTGCAGATCAAAACGGGTATGCAATATGCATCATTTTGCTGTGTTCAGCCACTGCAGATCAAAACGGATATGCAATTCGCATCATTTTGCTGTGTTTGCCCCTGCAGAACAAAACGGGTATGCAATTCGCATCATTTTGCTGTGTTTGCCCCTGCAGATCAAAACGGATATGCAATTCGCATTATTTTGCTGTGTTCAGCCCCTGCAGATCAAAACGGGTATGCAATTCGCATCATTTTGCTGTGTTCAGCCACTGCAGATCAAAACGGGTATGCAATTCGCATCATTTTGCTGTTTGCCCCTGCAGATCAAAACGGATATGCAATTCGCATTATTTTGCTGTGTTCAGCCCCTGCAGATCAAAACGGGTATGCAATTCGCATCATTTTGCTGTGTTCAGCCACTGCAGATCAAAACGGGTATGCAATTCGCATCATTTTGCTGTTTGCCCCTGCAGATCAAAACGGGTATGCAATTCGCATCATTTTGCTGTGTTCAGCCCCTGCAGATTAAAACGGGTATGCAATTCGCATCATTTTGCTGTGTTTGCCCCTGCAGATCAAAACGGGTATGCAATTCGCATCATTTTGCTGTGTTTGCCCCTGCAGATAAAAACGGGTATGCAATTCGCATCATTTTGCTGTGTTTGCCCCTGCAGATCAAAACGGGTATGCAATTCGCATCATTTTGCTGTGTTTGCCCCTGCAGATCAAAACGGGTATGTAATTCGCATCATTTTGCTGTGTTCAGCCCCTGCAGATCAAAACGGGTATGCAATTCGCATCATTTTGCTGTGTTGCCCCTGCAGATCAAAACGGGTATGCAATATCCATCATTTTGCTGTGTTTAGCCCCTTCAGATCAAAACGGGAATGCAATACACATCATTTTGCTGTGTTTAGCCCCTGCCGATCAAAACCGTTTTGAATCACACATCATTTTGCTGTGTTTCCCGCCGTTCAGATCCAGCCCGTGCAGCTCCAAACGGGCATGCAACACGCTCATTTTCCTGTGTTTCGCCCCTGCATAACAAAACGGGTATGCAACACACATCATTCTGCCGTGTTTATGCCTGATATTCTCATCGTCATGTCATGCGACACACGTAAGCTTGGAGTGTTTTACCCCTCTTCAGTTTCCATCAAAACGGGGAATGTAGCGCAGGTCGATCATGAACAAAAAACAAGGGACAACTTCGGTGACCCCTTTTCTTTCATGTGAACTCACCGGCTTCGTCGGTTCGGCAGAAGATGCTTTTGCTGCGGATTCCATCTCCAACTTTGGTGAAGGAGAGAAGCTGAATGGAATAGTTGGTGAAGTGAGCCAAGTTGGAGAGAATCACCGAAAGAGATGACGTAATTCTTGTTTCAGATCGGTCGAAACCTGGAAGAGAAATTAAGTGCATTTTGAGGGATCTTTGGTCTCGAACATCTCGCATCCTAAACAGCTGAACCATTTAAACGCGCAGATGTAATGCTGGTTGCATTAGTCAATGGTCAATTGATGCAGAACACACACACGCACGCACGCACGCACGCACGCACGCACGCACGCACGCACGCACGCACGCACGCACGCACGCACGCACGCACGCACGCACGCACGCACGCACGCACGCACGCACGCACGCACGCACGCACGCACGCACGCACGCACGCACGCACGCACACGCACGCACGCACGCACGCACGCACGCACGCACGCACGCACGCACGCACGCACGCACGCACGCACGCACGCACGCACACACAAGTTGCCATGCTGTCTTGCACACTTTGCACCCGCGTGATAATAACCTTAAGAAGACTTCTTGTGACAACTATTGAGGGGAATATCAGGAACAATATCCAAAATAGCTCTCACCATCGCTACTCATTGCTGTGCCAGTCCTCCATTGGTAGATGTCATCCGGTTCGTAGATGATCCGGTAGCCTTTGAGGATTCCGTTGATTTGACTCATCGGTGGAGGCTGCCAACTGACTTGAAGGCTAACCGACGACAGAGGAACGCAGTTGACATTCTGCGGAGCGGCGCTTGGCACTTGGCGAGGAAAAGAAAAAGAAAAACAGAGGTGTTCGCAACTCAAGCCGTTCGTGCCATCAAATCTGGCCATGTTTCCATTGCGAAACTCACCCTGAGGTTCAACTCAATGGAGCCAATTCAATAGACGGATGCATCTTTCAATGCAACAATGGAAAAGGAATAAGCGTCATGTGCATCCAGAAATGAAATTTTCCCAACACAATCCGCATTGAATTGGCTGGTCTTGATTGAGTTGAACTTGAAGGTGAGTTGCAATGGGGAATGCGGCCGAAAGTGTCAGCTGGGTTGAAAACGTTATTCACGAATGTTTGTCTGGCGTACAATTTTGATAATTCAACTCAACTCTTCCCAACCCTGTCCATGCTCAACTCCACATAGTTGCTTCATGCTCCCATCACAAGCGGAATGCCCTTCCACAGATGTCAGAGGTCAAATGACAACTATATCGTCATTCACTCCACTTTCCTCCAATTTCTCTGACCTTTAGGCGATGTTGAGAACTGCCCGTTTCGGAATTGAGAAATTCAACCCAAATGGGAAGAAGCCAAGAAAATCAATAAGGTAACCGATGGATTATCACTAAATTCACACGGGAAGAGGGGAAGAGGGCCGTCCTGCAGGAGGAGATAGAGAGACGTCTTATAAGGAAAATTGTGTGATAAATGAGGAAATTCATCGCCGAAACGTGGAAAATTGAGATAAACATTTTTTTTTTATAAAAAAAAATCATTCGCTCCATGCCCAACCACCTGTTGTCCAAAAATGTCCAAGCGTTTGGTAAAAATCCATACACCGGTGTCGATTTGTGCAAAAACGATACATGTCCCGTGTTTTCCCTCCTCATCTTCAAAATGATGTGGGTCTGTCATCAATCATCATAGCTTACCATCCTCTCGAGTCTCGGCTGCGATTGGCTCCGACAGTGGTCCCAATCCCTTGCTATTGGTCGCCTGCACCACAATCAGGTACTTGCTATACTTGGTCAGCTTACTGATCTTATATTCCAACAATGAGTTCGATTGGGCAGTGATGACGTCACCAACAATGCTATTGGTCTCTCTGGTGATCACATTGTTGCTCATCACAGTGACAAAGTGATAATGGTCGTCAGATGAACTGGAATGCAAAATGGATGCGTGCATGGGTGCAGAGGGAGGCACAATGTTGCCTATGTCAATGGCAGGCATTTTTGTATTTCTTCGCGGAACTATTTTGTCCTTTACATTGAAAACAATGCGAGGTGAGATTTTTAAAACAAGCGCGCCATGCAATCTCAAAGTGCAGCATCGTTCCACGAAAAACGCTGATCACACGACCAAACATTTTTGGGCTACAATGTGCGAAATTTGGAAGATTCAAATTTATGATTCTGTAAAATCTTGGGTTGGAGCGAAAATTGATCATAATTGACAGAAAGAGATGCGAAAACCATTGATTCAAGTCTTGGACGAAGCGCTGCTCACATGGTGTTTCATCCTCTCAAAATCAAAAGAAAACTTTCTGTTCAAAAGAGCACATGCAAGCAGACTGAAACTTTCTGCGATGAGTCAACAGAGCAATTAATAATCCTGTTTCATAAATGTCCATGAAACATGTTCCATGAAACAGAAGAATGCGTCACCAGGGCGCGCGCTCCCTCCCCTGGCTCCGATGGCCTCATGGCACATATTGCAGAACGCACTCACCTCAATCTCCGCAATCCAATCCTGTAACCTTTGACCTGACCGTTTTGGTGGTGTTTCTCGGGAGGGTTCCATCTCAGAAGGATCTGTTCCGAAGAGAGTGCCACCGCTTTGACATTGATTGGTGGTCCACTGGGTACCTCTTCGCCAGTCGTAAACTGAAGAGAAATAAAATCAATTGAGAAACTTTTAGCGAAAAAGACACTTGAATTCAAACTCTTTGGTCTGGACTGATTCTAAACTGATAAATTGTTGTGCGGTAAAATTTGTTGGTGAATTGTTTTTGCCAATAGGTGCCCGGAAAATGTATTTGCACAAAGGAGGACGTGACTGACAATTTCGTCTGTAGATAAAACATTCTGAGACCAAAGCTGGTCGCACAAAATCAAAGCCGCGAAGTTCTTCCTACAAAGTTTTTCCCCTTTTTGTACATCTTAAAAAAGGTTCATTTGAAACCAAAGTTTTGGCCGACCGAATAGCTGAAAACTCGAAGGTTGTGATCAGCAGGAAGGATGGACACATTTTGATCACAGAAATAAAAGTCGGACCAAATATGTGACTGCGGCTTTATGGAGTCCCTTTGTAGGGGCGTTATTTTGGGTGGCAGGAGGGAGGACGTCCCTGACGAGAAATGCTCCAGCGTGCTAGCATCCCTGGAATATGCTTTTGACTCACCCCGGTGGGAAATTTTTACTCGAGAACGCGAACATTGCACTGAAATTGAAACTCAAATTTCTTCAGCTTCTGGGGTCCTGCACACCCAGACCGACTGGGTTGGTGCCCAACGCCATGCTAGAAGATTGCCGCCTAAAACCCTTAAACGATGCCACCTGCCTTTACTTTTTTGTTTCTAGAGGGATTAATGACGCAGGATTCACCGGACACCGGATATCTTCGAGGTACCATTTTCCCCAGAACAGTTCGACGGATCCACCTTTTGTTAATTATTTCGAGGGGATATTTTTCGAATATTCTGAAAATCTGAACGATTCGTATCCGAAATTGATTTCCATTTTGATCCGAAGCACTGAGCACAAAGGTTTTGAACGAATTAACCGAGGAAAGTTTCTCTGTGAGATGATCTCCATTTTTCTGCCAGTCCAAAAAACCTTTCATCCCAATTATTATTATTATTATTATTATTATTATTTTCACAAAAGGCATCCACAAAGGAAATGGTGGAGCGGATATGCTGCACAGCAGCAGTCATACAATTTGACCAAAACGAATGCCAAGACACGAAAAATGACGAAAGAATAATCAGACCGTCAGGAAAAAAGATATCTATTCGCGTTTTTTGGGGAGATGATATACGAGTAAATACACGTATAAAAGGAAGAAGTCTTTTGGTATCAGTTTTTGATCTTGTGATTCGAGGCATTCGAAAGAGCATCACCCAAGGCATTTGAAGATCTGAGCATCAACCAGTCGGGGTCTGGAGAGCAGAAGCACCCCGCAGTGATTACCAGACTGCCCCAGCTGCCGTCTGTGGCGGAGGCCCCAGAAGCTCAATAAAATTTTGGTTGATTTTTCAACCAAAGTTTTATTTGATTTGGAGTTCAAATGAAATTTGGAGTTCATTTTGGTGAATAGTCGTGTTCTTGAAGGCCAATTTCCCACCAGGGCGAGCCAAAAGCACATGCCAGGTAGGGTTAAGCGTGATCCTGGCGGATAGGGCAGTCGTCCTCCCTGCTTGCCATGTTCATGGGCAGAAATCGTTTTCTAAAATTCGAAAATTGAATTTTACTTTAATTGTTCCTTCCACCCCTTCCCTTACCAAAACAACTTCGCTCGGTTGGCTGATTCCAATCTGATTCTCAGAGAGCATTATCAAATGATAGCTGGTGATTGGTTTCAAATTTGAGATGATCGTTTCGAAAACGGAGCCAGGAACAACCTTCTTGAAGTTGCTATCATCCTCCCTCCAGACATCTAACGAAATAGAAAAAAAACGAGTTTTGAAAAGGTAATGGACGGGTTTTAGTTACAGAGGTAGAGAGCAGAAGGATGACTCTAAGATGGCAGATATTATTATTATTTATTTTATTATTATTTCACAAAACTGCCACAAAATGTCGATGCTGCCCGCCTTTGATATCCGCAATATCGGACAATAATGACGGCAACATGCGATGAAAAAATCCGACCGGAAAACGTCGACTCGGCACCGAAATCAAAGTTTCGATGTGGAAAGACGTATAGGTACCTGAGCTCTGTTTGTAGTGAACGATGAATGAGCTGATTCTGTTTCCATTCCCTCCCCCTCTTCCTCCTACTCCTCCTTCGTCTTCTGTCCGGTTCCGAGAGCCTTGTCCTCCAAGTGAAGTCCACCTCAGAACGGCAGATCGACTGCCAATGTCGGTCACCTTCAACCTGGACGGTGGTCTTGGTGGCTCTGCGCATAGGAATGAAAAAAAATGAATAGAAAACAGTGAAAGAAAGCCTATGCACACAGGCCATCCATAAATAGAAGAAATGACCTTGAATTAAGGGTGAAAAAGAGAACTTTCCCTCGTTCAGTGCACAATGCCTCTCATCACCATTTTATGCCCAGATGAGATGAACTAATTTTTTTAAACAATCTCATCACTGCACAACCCCATTCAAATGAGCCGAATTTGAAGTGTAAATCAGGCCCAACACTTCCTGGTCAAGGGTCATGCAAAAAACTATGCGATAATTTCAAAGCCAACGGGGCTAAGAAACCGACCCTTTCCAAACTCAAAGAAATTGTGAACCGTTGAGGTGGGTTTCGCCCAGCTTACACGATCAATAAAATTTGAGTCTTGACGAAGCGTCAAGCAAGAGCAATCATAAGGTAGCCTACCTTCGATCAGCAGTTCGACGTTGATGGCGTTTTCACCGTACGGATTGGTTCCGATGCATGCGTACAGTCCAGAGTCACTTTCGTCCGCCTCCGTAATGGTCAGTTCCGATCTGACACCGTCTGCGATTGGAATGCTCTTCGTCGAATGCTTCATCCCTTTCATTCCGCTTCCTCCCGTTCCTCGGTCGGTCAATTCCACTTGGCTATGTCTGGTCTTTCTGATCCATTTTATCTGAATTGGACTGTCACCGAACAGTTCACACTTGAGACCAACTGACTCACCGGCCTTGGCTGTCACCCTCTGATTCTGGTGCTCTGATCTGGCAGTGGGTTCAGCTGAATGAAAAACAAAATATGTTCTTCATACGTAGTTCTCAGGTTTCGAGCCAATAAGGGATGTCCGATTCCATGTCTCATTAAGCGAACAACAATACCGTATTTGTTCTTTTTGGTTTCTGCAGGTACATCGACGGCATTGCATTTTGATGGAAATATTGTGGAATATAAATAAAAATCTGTTTGCTACCATTTATATCAAACGCTCTTTGCAATAAACATGCAACTTCATATTTTGTGGCTTGTCTGCGCATAAACATGCATAAACCATCCAAGGCGTTTAGAACTGCCAAAAACATGGTCCGAAATAGAAAAATGGTCTGATTTTTAGTCGAATCTATGGTTGACGCCGGCCATATTGATCGTTTATTCGGTTTATTGGTTATCCTGCGCATGCGCATGCAAAAGGCACAGAAGATGTTAACAGTTAACAGGTGTAGCACAAAAAGTTCATTTTTCGCGGACGAAATGCCGAATTTTGTAACTATTGCAGCCAAGCATCCGCAGTCAAAGTCGCTTCGCTACGAACTACAAAACATTGTCGGACCGTTAGTGTACCAAAACCAAAACCGAGACCCATTTCAGAGTGTCATCCTTACCGTTAACAGTGATGAATATGACCTTATTCAGACCAGCTCCGATTCCGTTGTTGACCTGACACAGGTAGTGACCCTGGTGGCTCTTGCTGACACTGCTAAAGTGAAGGGATCCGTTGCCGTAGGATCGAATTCCAGAAGATTCGTATCTCAGAATTTCGACATAGTCACTTCCACCACCGCTCCCACCCCGATCTGGACCTAGGTTAAAAAGATCGATGGGAGAAAGATGTGGGAAAATAGGTAGAGATCACGTTTTGTTTTTGATTCGACCACGATTGACCTCATTCGCAAACTTCATTTTCTGACACTGATTCCTGCTCAAATCGACTTGTGATGTTCTTCCACCATTGTGCTGTATTCGGCTATGGTTTTATTTGAACCCCATCAAATTCGTTCCCGAGATTTCCTCTGGGCATGGAAACGAGAAATGTGAACGTTTCTCAGGTCCACTTTCAATGACCATTCGTTGCAGCTCAGTGTCCTTGTGCCAAATCGGCAGCTCAGTGTCAGTGTGTGGAAATCTCACCATTCATGGCCCTGCAGATCCTGAACACCATGCAACTGGTCGCACCGTGACGTGTCGGCGTTTCGAAAGGAGAGCAGGCATTGTTTTGTTGCGTTTGGCTTCGCCCGCCGTCCCAAATAAGTGAAAGCCCATTTCGGTGGGCTACATATTCTTCCATTTTCGTTTCCGGTTGGAAAGCAGTGTGCATCGCAAGTAATTTCTTCAAAAACTGTCCTCATAGAAAGCAGCTATTCTTCAACGTCCAATGCTCAAGCTCCGACTCGTAAAAACAGTTAGGACAATAAAAGATGGTTTGAGTAAAACTAAAAACACCAACGTTCCTTTCCAATGTCGACTGAATTATAAACTTGAGAGATTTAATTTTCAAGTTTTTTATTGTGTTCCTCACTTCTAGATGAAAACGAAGCGACATTCGTCTCAAACGAATCATTTTTTGGATTTTTTTCAACACCATTCTCACCTGTTGACTTCTTCCAGACGAGTCGTGGTTCTGGAAAACCATCAGCCTGACAGTCGATCGTCAAGCTCCTCCCTCTGATGACTCGTTCGTTGATTGGCTCTTTGATCCAACGGGGTGGAACTGCAAATAAGTATTATAGAATTTCCTCCAGAGAATTTCCGGCAAAGATTTTCACCAATTTTACATCTACGAATACATTTCAAATTCAAAGCTAATTATTTTATCCGGAAATATTCGGAAATAGCGCATATTCCGTCTGATCAATTGAAAAAACCTCTTCTTGCTCTCTTTTGCGGAACCGATTTTTGTCCTTCGGGAGAGGTTTAGCACGACCTGCAGCTTCTGCAACCTTTGAGATCTACAAGGGAGGCGATGATTTGCATGAAGATCGGACATGTGAACCCAAAAACCCAGGCGCCATTTAGAATCAATGGCAGCATGCGCTGCAAAGCATCATGACTCTCGTCTGAGACGTGAGGTTGCAGCAAGTCCTGTTGAAATTAGATGGCCCCTGTATGCCCATGTTCGAGGACTTTTGATAAGCTCCGTATCCATGCACGAAACTGCCCCTAGAAACAAACTGCTATGCTACACACATAACTGCAAATTAAAGAAATTGCATAGCGATCGAAATAGTTAGGCGCAAAAACGTTTTGCCAGGAATTCTTTAATTACTTGTACACCACCTATCAAAAGTCTTCGAACATAGGAGTTCATTATTAACTCAGGCGCCATTTAGGATCAATGGCAGCATGCGCCGCAAAACATCACGACACTCGTGTGAGACGTGAAGTTGCACCAAACCCTGTTGAAATTAGCACGAGCCCCTGTGCTAACCAGTACTTTAAAATATCGCCTATGTTCGAGATCTTTTGTTAAGTCCGTATTTTTAAACTGGTTTTAAACTGCTTTCCACGCTGGCAAGGTTAGTTTGACCAAGATTTTGAAAACAAAATTCAGAAGCCTCGCAAATTTCGAAAAGCAAATGTCAGCTTTAACCAAAGGTCTTTGACAAGTGAGGATAATTTGGTTCGGTGAAAGTCTGACCGTTTGAATCGTAAAGTGAGAATTTCTTTTGTGGCCATCGGTGAGCCAAATGGATGTTTGAATTCATCGATAGTTGTCGCAGCATTAATAAATGACGTGTAACGCTCGGCTTCGTTGGAGAATCAAAATGATCAAGATCACATGGGTCACAATAATAAGAAATAAACTACTTAGAAATAAATACAAACAATGTAGATTCCAGTACAATAGGTAAGTGTGTCCTTGTGTAACTAACAACTGTGTCATTCGTATTTCACTTTTGTCATCGAAAGTCATTTCGTCTATAGTAGGCTGACAGAATGAGTTAATAGTCATGGGGAAGGGTGGGGAAGCATGCATTTGGATTTGGAAAACGAACCTTTCAGTCAATGTGAGGAGGCAAACACATGTGCATCTCTGAGAGAGTGTGATCTGGACGAGGGCGAGTCGTGCGGATGAATGGCGGCGCAGTGGCATGCAGGGTGCAACAAAAAGACAGGCGGGGGACCTGGACGTACAGGTTGTCTAACAGTCAGCTTGCTCATTTAGTCGCGACAACCCAAAACAACTGGAATGACACGTTTTTTTAAGGAAAGTGTTCAAGGCCATAAAGGTTGCCCATAATGGAAATTTAACGAAATGTTGAATGCGTAGCGAAAAGCTGGCGTTGCGAAATGCACCAAATCACCAATCACCAAAAAGGCTTGATTGATCTCAGATGTATTTGATTTAACACCACATGTTGACGCCAGATCCGGGCTGATACATTCATGTATGTACTGATTTTCCGAGGCAGCACCTGCTTTGAACGTTCGTCAAACAGAATGCCCGCTCCTTGTTCTTTCTGTCATCTTGTCTTCCCATGCACGTGTCATAACACAATCTTTAAATCATGGGTTTCATCTCGGTCAGATAAGGTTTCATAGCACCGAAAATAGGATCATACGAATACATATGTGATGAGGTTCTGTGCTGAGGCTCAGGCGAAGGCTGAGACTGAGGTTATACATAGGTATACTTCCCTGTTTGTGTGTGCCGAGATGAATTGAATTGGTTTATCTGCAGCTGATGCATGATGTGATGATGCGACTGCATGTTGTTTTATCCATGATTATCGCCAAATTTATGTAGGTATTCGCATATTTCTGCGAGTAGAATGATTGAATCTGCGAATGGTTTGCTATTGCATTCATTCATTTATGCCTTTGCCATGATTTGTTGCCTTAATTTCGTTCATATAGTGACTGCTGCATCATCCAAACACACATCGACCTCTGCATGAACTCTGACTGTTATGGGATGTGTGACGTCATTCTGTTCTGCAAGAAATGTTAAATAGATATAGGAAATGAAAATGAGTGATGCATGCTGTAATGGCATTTGTGAATCAGATTTCTGTGCAATTGGTTATTGTGACAAGGCACGTTGAACTGTGAGGTACCTCCGTTACGAAATTAAGGATCCTTCGCTGCATCGCAGAGCCCACTCTGTGGAGTATTAAAGTATCCCAATAAAACGTGGGTGCGCCACCCATACGAGTACCGAATGAAAATAAAAGTTGAAGCAGAAATATTTTTAGCGTTTTTTACTCCTTGGAACAAAACTTCATATGTGTCTAAAAGTTCAACCATAATGAAATTTAACAAGTTCAGAGCTTCCATTGACTGAAAAGGCATTCCAAGAAGGGCCAAAATACATAAAATGATCACAATGGGGGCATGCGAGGCTGGACACAAATAAATCATGGAAGCCCCAATTTTTCGCGAGTTCCTTGAAAGAAACTGACTAAAGAAACGGACGAGCATATCAATTTCCTGGCGTTACCTTACTGTTCAAATGCTTCGGGCAGTTGCTCCTTTTGTGGTGCTAATTTGCATTAGAGATTCCCAAAATTCTTATCCCGTCAGTAGGTGCCTGTTATCTGAAGTGGAAGATCCAAAGGCTAAAATCCAGATATACGAAATCCAGCGCATTATAACCACTAAGTGGGCCCGGGATGGCCCGGATTTGCAAACCAGGAATAAGCCAATGGGCCTTTGTTAAATGGGAATTTGTGGGAACCAAATTGCCATACTTCAACAAGAAACAGGAAGACGGGAAGGGTCCCTTCGAAGGGAAGCCAATGGTTAAAGATTTGGTAAGTTGGCGTTTTTTTCCAAAACAATCAAACATTCATTAATGGGAAAATGCAACTCCTTGGCCGGAAGCGGAAGGCCAGTTGCAATTTCCTCGTTGTATTTTAATGGGCTATTAGTTTCCATTGGGTTAACAATTTTTTTCCCCATTGGGCCAATTTTTTCGCCAGAGCCAACCCCTGACACCTCCCATTTTTTCCAATTGATTGGGGGGTCCCAGTTGTATGCCATTCCGTTTCTTCCTTTGAATGGGTCAAATTGGGTTGGATTTTGGCTTGGGCTCAAGTTAAATTTCTCTAATGGGTGCCAAATGGGATGAAACATTGGGGGCCAATTTTTTTAAACCAACCAAAAGTACCCCGGCCCAAATTAATCCCCTTTGACCCCAAAATGAATCCGCCGATTCGAGGAATAAAATCAAAAAGTACCGCCCAAATTGAATCCGCGGATAAAAACTTTCTCCAAACCCAGATAATTTGGGCCCGTGGGTTTTCAAACAGGGATAATTTTTCCAAGGAGAGGAATTATCCTTTCCTTTTTCACAATGGTAAAAAAAATTTGGGTCTCCAAAATTTGGTCCTTGAAACGCGATAAAGTTTCCTCCGTTTAAAGGGACAAAAATTTGGTTTGAAAAAATTCAAAATTTTAAAAGGAATCCCGGAAACCAAAATTTGGCCTCGTAAAATCGGATTCTTTGGGTATTTGGGATTCCGTCCAACTTGACTCACCAAACTTCAGGCGGAGGGGAAACCTGGTCCGCCTTCTTCTCATTCACAGGCGTGTTTCCGCGGAGTCCCGGGATATCCCAACCATTCCACCGGAACGTTCGGTCCTTTGGTGTTCTTCCGGCTGCCCTCCCGGAGGCCCTTTCCAATGGGATTAGCGCCCAACCAATCTCTTTGAAAAGCCAAGGGGGGCCCGGCCCACACATGGGCAGGCCGCTCCCAATGCGGGCACCTCCAAGTGAATTGTTTAAAATGAACGAACAAGAACAACCGGGCTAAGGTAGACCAATCCCCCTTTCTGAGGGCCATTGTTTGGTTTTTCTCAAGCCGCTGCTGCTCGAAAACGGGTTTTTTCAATTTTCCGGCAAACGGCAAAAAACGACCCACCTGAATCAGGTAACTTGGATTCACAACCACCTTGCCCGCCTTTCTGAAATCCGGAGACGGAATTTAAAGCTGGGCCTCAAATTAATTAGGGCCATTTCACGCGGTGAAAATTGCATTTGAAAGCCTGGTATTTTCATCCAAGAAATTTTGAAGGTTGAATTTGAATGTAGAATTGAAATTTAGAATCATTCAGAACAATTGAAAGGGTTCAATTTGACAAGTTGGTTTTGATTTACACCACGAAAAAAGAATGGCATCATTTGGAAAGGGACACTGATTTTAAAAGAATTACACTTTTTAAAAAGCAACAACCTTGGGGAAGGAAGCGTTCAATTTTCCTGTGACAAAGAAATAAGTTTCCACTGGTTTCCCAAAAGGTTAATTGCGCACCAAGAAACGAAGGCAGCCAATTCAAGAGCGAAACAATTAACCGGTTTCGATATTTCCTCCCACTTTGACCAGTTATTTGAAGGGTACCCCAGTTGAGTCACATTCCTGAACCTACCTTGTTGTTCTTCGAAAAGCGGTTGGACCTTGGTAATGTCGGGCGCGTTGAAAATCACTTTTGGTCAAATTTTGAGTGAACCATTGGTTTTTGGGGCGAATTTAATTGGATTTAAATCCAGAAAATACCGAAGGACCAAATGAATTCCCCCCGATTTTAAACAACGGGTCCTTGAGATTGGAGAAAAAAACCCAAAATGAGCCAAAGGATGAAAAGGAAAAAAATTTGGGAAGAAATTTTGGGGAAAAATTTTCCAATTTGGGGGAAAAAATAATTTTTCAAGGAGATTGAAGTTATGGCCTTTCCTTTTTTCACAAGGTGGTCAAAAAATTATTGTTGTTGTGCTGCCAAGCAATTGCTGCTGTACCTGATCGCGATAAGCTTTCCGTCCGTCGAATGTCTGGGATTGCACAATATGTGGTTTGCCAAGGGAATATGTCTAACTTGTCTAAGTCAGTGAGCTCTCCGAAACAAAATGCGTTGTGTCTGCGTCAGTCAGTGATTCGTGTGGTGGGTGACCTGTGTGTGTGTATATGCGTGCAAGCGTGTGTATGCTCTTTTACCGTTAACTTGCAGTGCGGCAGTGTGTGACCTGGTGCCAGCTTCGTTGCTCACTCGACAGCTGTAGTTTCCGCTGTGATGTCTCTGTATATTCCTCAACGTCAGTACACTTGTGAACGTATCGAAGTGCCTGATTGAGATAACGTCCTCTTCGCGGTCTGCCATCATCCCGTGAGGCCCTTGGTGCGGCGGTGATCGGCGATTAGCGTCGCCAAGCGAGATGTCGTCTTTGAACCACGTTATGACCAAGGGGAGGTCACCCTTGGTCACCACACACTGGGCACTGGTCCTGTCTCCCGAGTGCAGGTCACCTCCGAAGGTGAATGGGTTAATTTTGGGAGGTACTGTACAAGAACAACAAAGCATTAAGAGATTAGAAGAAATGCAATTCCAATTCTGAGAAAATTGCCGCAAATGGTGGAAATTTTTCTCACAGCAACAGCTGGCGATATGCTCTGTGATATACGAGTAACCTAATCCAACCTAACCCAGCCAACTTGACAAACTAACTCGACCAAATTCCTTGACTATGCAGTGAACTTTGATAACAATCGAACTCCATTAAAAACATTGCATCATTGCATTTTCATTGCAATATTCAAGAGAGGTACGCATATTTACGCCTTAGGCCTACAATATCCATAAGACTTACTGTCACGCGTGAAAGAAAATTTGGACAAGTTTGGAAGACACCCTGTGCCATATTTTCCGATTCCAAAGAGGGATACAATTGACAGGCTGAAATTGCAGTCGTCAGATGAAATTTAGGAATCATACACTTGCAACAAATTGAAATGAGGTTCCTCGCAAAAATTTGCAAGCAAGCTTCTGGGGTATGAAATTACACCACGAAGTCGTGTGGATGGCAATTTTTCATTTCAGTAGAAACAGGTACACTGAAAATATAGGGATGTAATTTACACTTTTTGTCCACCCAGCACACCTATTGGTGGTAATGATGCTGTTTACACCCAAAAGGTGTTACTGGGTGGACAAAAAGTGTAAAATTGTACCGCTTTTCACTGCCATTCATTGTGTAAAATGGGCGCAAGCTAACAGATAACGAAATGCTAGCAGCATTTTCAAACGAGACTGGGAAATAATCAATAATTAAACTTGCTGTGGTGTTGCTGATCAAACTGAGGTCAACTGCGACTTGAAACAGTATTGTAACGCAGGTCAAACCCTAACCAAGTACGCGAACGTCTACATTCCTCTGAGCAGCGTGACCTTGCTTGTTTCGTACGGAACAGCTGTATTGACCTGCGTCAGTTGTCGTCTGGACCTGGTCGATTATCAACGTCCCGTCAAGCACCTTCTGACGTAGACCTCCTATCGGAAGCTTCTCACCGTCTGAAATAGGAATCAGAATGGAAGGAATCAAAGGGCAAATTGGATCTGAAATAGGAGCAGAATGGGAATCAAAGGGCAAACTGGAGAGAATGGAAATCAAAACGGGTCCTGGAGAGAATGGGAATGAAAATGGGAACTGGAGAGAATTGGGAGTCAAAATGGGAATTGGATAGAATGAGAATCAGAATAGGAATATTAGAGAATGGGATTAAAATGGGAATAAAATGGGAATTAGAAAGAATGGGAGTCAGCATATGAATTGAAGAGAATCGGAATAAAAGTATGGGAATTGTAGAGAATGGGAATCAGAATAGGAATTGGTGAGAATGGGGATCAGTGTACGATTTACAGTAGACGGGAATGGAAGAAAATGGGAATGGGATGGAAATCGGAGAGATTGGGAATCGGCATGGCATTTGGAGAGAAAATGAATCAGAATGGGAATGGGAGAGAATGGGAAACAGCATGTGGTTGGGAGCGAATAGGGATAGGAGAGAATGGGAAACAGATGGGAATTAGATAGAATTTGAATCAGAATAGGAATTGGAGAGAATGGTGGCATCGACATCAGAAATCCCATCCGAATTGAGGATAAGTTATAGTTGAGTATCACAAGGCAATGATGGTGTTATGTGGCCCTCATTTTCGGATGTCAGACTAAACTAACATATGCAGTGGCCGTTCCATTCCTACGCGAAGGGAGGCGCGGCGAGCCGTCTGTCTTTGGACAGCTCCCCAGTGGGATTTCAAGGACACAGCCCCTGCTGGGGGGTCTGGGGGATGGACCCCAGAAGTTGAAGTAATTTTAAAACGAACGAAAAAGGGTTGACTTTGGGCGGAAAACGTTGGGTTTCAGTAAAAATTTGACAAAACGTATTTTTCCCGGCAAGGGGGAGGGGTGTTCGCCCCCCTGTTTCCTCCCTCGAACGAATTATAAATTCGCTTAATTTGTCGAAACAAAACGTCAATTTGAAAGGACAACAAGGAACAGAAACGTTCTGCATTCGTTTTTTTTTGTTGAGGGGACGAAATTTCTAATTTTTCCAAATGAAATTTCTGCCAACATTTCTGAAAACAGTTTGTTTAAAACCCATAGTTTTTAATTGCAACCCTTTCGCGTCGCTGATGGCCACCCTTCCCCATTGCATCGTGAAGGGAGGATGGGGTCTGAATGATGCTGACCACATCTGACTTCACCCCCACCTCAACCTTTTTTTTAATAAAAAAAATGCGTCCAACTTACACAGCGTTCGCCAAACCGATGCGAAGTTGAGATATTTTAAAAGGACTCAGGCTTGGCCAATGCGTCTGTCAACAGGGTATGATGCAGTTTCACTCGATACACGAAAGTCATGTTTGGCGGTGCATGTTGCCATCTAAATGGCGTGTGAGCATCAATACTGAACTTCATCGCTTGGAAGGCGTTTGACTGGCTCTGTATGTAAACACAAGAATGCTTGTTTGGCTCGTGAAATCAGGGAATAAAAAAATATTGTATCGTATATGCTATAGCTACAGCGTGTTGGATACACTATGGATGAAAATGTACCCAATTGAAATTGCTGTCGCAAACGCAATTCAGATCAGATCACCAACTGGAACATCACATTTCCTTGGCAGTTCATACTGGCAGAGCATGAATGAAATCAAATTTTCGTTCTTGACGGAAACGGCCAGAAACCCCAAAAATGGCTCAACTCTGTGCTTTACACGTGACCTATTGCCGGTCCTTCGGCGTAAATGGGTGACATTAGCGTCGTCTATAACACTTTGCCATTGTTAAACTAAAATGTCTCAAGTTACAACGCCAAAAACTGTCTGCAATATAGAAAGCTGAAAACGTTTGTCTCATGGAAAGTATTGAATTGAATTGAATTGAATACTTTTTTCTTTAAGAGGCGTAACCTCATATCAGAATCAATGAACACTGAAAAACAATGAAATACATAAAAAATGAAAGAACGCTCAATGGTCGTAGAATGTATACGTAGAATGGGATTGAAAATAATAAATATGGTCACCCACTTTCCAGTCATCCTGTACTTTTTAATTGCGCTATTTCCCAATCAGAATTTCCGATTCATCTTTCGTATCGTAGGTATGCTTTTTCAGCCGCATATTGCCGATTCGATGTAACGAGCCCGCTGAAGTCGCCATATGCATTGGTATCCAAACAATGCTTCCTCGACTCCAGTTGAAACAAATCGATCTTTATCTTTGTACAATGTGGTTCAACAACAGCGAAATGACATTCCATCCAATGTGAACCAATACAACGAAATGACATTCCGCATCCAAGGTGACATTAAACCGGAATGATATTCCGTCAAGCGCGACCGACAACGAAATGACATTCCATGCATTGATGACCAATAACGAAACGATATTCCATTACGAGAATGTAAATGTGACCCAGTAAATGTGACCCAGCAACGAAATGACATTACTCCCATTGTGACCCAACAACGAAATCATCTTCCATCAACGCGACCGCCAACGAAATGCATTCCATCCAATGTGATCCCACAACGAAATGATATTCCATCCAATGTGACCAAACAACGACATGACATTCCATTAAAAGTGACCCAGCAACGAAATGACATTACTTCCAATGTGACCCAACAACGACATGACATTCCATTAAATGTGACCCAGCAACGAAATGACATTACTTCCAATGTGACCCAACAACGACATGACATTCCATCACATGTGACCCAACAACGAAATAGTTCGTACACTATCCAATGTGACCCAACAAAGAAATGACATCCCATCCAATATGACCCTGCTGCGAAATGACATTCCATCCGATGTGACCCAACAACGAATAACATTCCTTCCTGCACTGCATCACAAGTGCCATTTGACGTTTACCAATGTTGTCAACACGCGGGTTGGACTTCTTCAAAAAGATAAAACTGAGGAATTGCATTGGGTGAAATGCCAATTCAGTTTGCAAAATGGCAGAAGTTTTGATAGATTTGAACTGCCCAAAATGAATGGCTGCATGCATGTTTACGATTATTTTTTGGAACACTCAGTTCCGAACTTTTGGCACGGCCCTGTTTGTGGAAATGATTGGAACACACAGGCAGAGTTCAGCAGACCATTGCCGTGGAATCGGGATGCCCATATCGCGAGCCGATGCCTATGCACGCAGGGGGAAGCAATGTCTACATTAACAATCAAATCAGGTCAATTTTATTTTTCTCTCTTGTTTTTTTTTCATTTGCCTCCCTCGGGTTGTGTGTGCCGATTCTGCGATTCCGGTATATTTTTTTCCTGCTGCACACAGCAGAGTCAACGGAGACGGGAAAGGGAAAAATTCGATGGCGGAAATGTCACGGGAAAAGCGCGGGAAACAGGGAGAATCCGCTCGAGCACTTGCAATGGACAGAGACAGACAGAGCGCAGCGCATCGCAGCGGATGGAATCGGAACTCGGAACTCGGAACGACGAATTCGTACGCTATTTCATAAATTCCCATGGGCCCTCTACATCTCTCTAGTCTCTAGTTATCGGAATTGTATTTATTGGCAAACATCGAATGCATCACAGTGCATCTATGTACACTCACTGCCAAAATTCTTCGTACAAAAGAAGTTCACTATACTAGCTAAGACGACAGAGAATCAATGGCAGCATGCGCCGCAAGACATCACAACATTCGTGTGACGCGTGATACTGCATCTGGCCCCGTTGAAATTGGATTCCGTATTACCCCGACCTTTGGAATTCGTCCAATGTTCGAAGACGATTGGCGGACAACGAAGAAGTAAGAGCAGCTTCGAAACGAATCGACAGAAAACAGGATCAGAAAACCACCACCAGAGCAGTTGAATTTGCAGTTGATTTAATCCCCTCCCTCCCACATTTCCGAAACGGAACTACATGTATATACAGCATTTCCCAAAAGTCACTTGACAACCCCACAAAAAGTGCATTGCAGTTTTGAAGCAACTCTGGAAGTTTGGAGTAGAATTTGTTCCAATTCGAGTGGATAACACCAGCTGCAGCAGGCAGCCTGCCCAATCGGAACCTGAAATCTGTAGAAATAGCCCCACAAGAGAAGATTGAAAACCAGCAAATAGCAGGGGTTGTCAAGTGACTTTTGGGAAAACCCTGTATATCGGCATGGTGGTCGGTGGTCGATCCCAACCCTCGCCACCTCCACTCGCTTCTCAGAAGGGTCCACTTTCCTTTTGCTTGTGTCTGACTGTGTCAACATGCTGAGGAAATCTGTTCCCCGGCATTTCTTTTGATGATGGAATCAAAAGAAAATGAAAATGAGCTAAGAAGGGTTGCTTTTTTGAATTCGATTTTGCAATTTAGGGTTTGGATGAGTTGATCGGACAGTGGGGGTTGGGCTTGTTGCAAATAAATTGTTGACCCATGCCTGTTTGCGATCGGAAGATCAGTTAAATATGTTCATTTTTCTAAAAATGAAGTTCCTGCGTTCCCCAGGGCCATCATCCCTTTCCAAACCATATTTCATTTGCGGGTCATGTCATGTTTCCTCATTCGGTCGGTGGTCGCCTCTGCGAGTGATTGAACAATCAATCAGTCATTCCTTTTCTTGCTCGGATTAAGAAAACGCAAAAGTCAGATGGAGAAATGAGAAATTTGACCGACAAGGTGTTAGAATTAGATGAACGATCACATGAGTATACAATGAGAGAGAGTTTTCTTGACGAAAAACGCCATCCGAAAAAACTAGATTCTTTACCACAGAGGTTGACTCCTTCTGCAACATTCTCTGGAAATTGTGATCATGTCAACTGCAGACTATATTCTTGCTATCCTTGCTCCAGTTGCAGTTTAGGAGCTTCTTCTTCTTTCTTCTTCTTCTTCTTTGGGTCTTATGGACAGATAGCCTTAGGCTGGTGGTCCGACCGTTTATGTTTTATTGTGTCGTCAGCCATGGTCCCGGCGAGGTACTGGCAAATGTCACCTGAGAGTAGCTGCTCCAGCACCCACCGCTCCAGGCACCCAATCAAGGGTCCCGGCGAGGTACCGGCATACTCACGAGGGCAATCGCAACAGCACCCACCGCTCCAGGTCCCAAGACCTCAGTCACAACTGCCGATACTGCCGGTATTATGGCACAGCCAACCCGCAGGAACCGACGTCGAGTATCGGCGGGTGATACCAAGTGGTTCTGTGTTCATGTAACCTGCCAGGCCTCTGTCTTGGACCTGGAGCTAGGTGTTCTTTAACGTGCGCAGTGTGATGCTACACACGGGACCTCCTTCTTAAAGTCCCATCCGAAGGACTAACAGACTGGCCACTTAAGTCTGTCTTTCCGACCAAATTCACCATGCCTCGCCGAAGGAGGATGCACACACAAGTGCCATGGCAAATTTCATTTACCGTGCCTCGCCGAGGGAGGATGCACACACAAGTGCCACGGCAAATCTCGTGTCCCAGCTGGGATTCGAACCCGCAATCTTCAGATTACGAGTCCGACGCGCTAACCACTGCGCCACGAGGGTCGGACTTCAGGGGTCACTCTCAAATGACACTGTTAAGGCTATCTCCAAAGCATGATATCTCCGACTAAAGCTGGCAGGGGTAACCCCATTTTTCACTCAAGTACGACGTCATCATTTGACGGCCCCTCTTGCGGATACATGGATTCATCTCGATATCACTGAAAAACAACGAAAAAAGGTTTAGGAATAAGCATTTCAAATTTGGCCGAATGCTCCCTCTCGCAACCCTCAACCATCCCTTCTTGTCTCAGAGCAGGTATACGAATACCTTTCCTTTACCCGTTTGGCCACCGATCTTTCTCGTGGTCTAATCTTTCGCCCTCTCTCCTCCCTCCCTCCCTCTCTTCCCCCTCACTCCCTCTCTCTCCCCCTATCTACCTCTATCTCTCTCTCCTATCTCTCTCTCCTATCTCTCTCGCACTCTCGTTCTCTCA
>JASGXE010005210.1:0-33738 GCA_030068105.1 Sinentomon sp. SZTP_YWyxl
AAAACCAATTCTTTTCGGCTTCGTCGAAAAGCTTGCAATTAAAACGAAATTCAACCGCAGATACCCACAACAATTTGAATTCCCACATGAAAACTCTCAAAAAATTTATTTTCTCAATTTTTTTCCTGGTTCAGATTCCTTGCCGCTCCTATGAACAGCCAAAGCTCTTGTCATTTGCAAATTTTTACAGGCGCCTGAAACGGTTATAAATCCTTTGGGCTCTCTCTCAGAATATTGTTTTGGGACAAGTCAGACCTTTCCGTGAGGCCTTTTGTCGCACAGATAAAGTTTTCTGAAAACCAAATAGATGTACCGGACTTCAGTTGAGAGCACACTAGGCTTTTAAACAACCTTCAGGGTCCACCATGACAGAGCTGGACTTCACCATACCAAGGAATCAAGGAACTAAACCAGAGGATTCATGCTGAGAAAATAAAGGAATTCTTCTTGTATTAACAACTATGGAAACCCATCATCTGAACACAGAAGGAAGAACAATATACAAACTCAAGAAATACCTGTGTCGAGGATCCTCGTCTATCTGTGCATCCTTATCTAGGAAAGGGAACGATTCTGGCTGTTGCCCTGTGGCCAAACTTAAATTACGCCTGAAAACCGCCCTATTCATTCGGTTTGACACCTCGCGGTGCAACGCGCAACCTGGGAGTCGAACTCCTACCTACCGCGCAGGAAAAGGGAGGGACGAAGAGAAGGGACGTCGAGGACATCTTCAAGCAGCAACACACGCAACCAAATGGGACAACAATGCAACTTCGCAAAAACTTAACCTTGCAATAGAAACAAAAGTTTCTCCCCTTTAACCTTTGTTGTAATGTCGCACTTTTATTTCTACTTGGATAACGGAAGCAACAGATAAATGGAAAAACCACGTGTGGAATCATTATTTTTGTGCCTGTGGGTGTGTTATCATTCATTATCCAGCCGTTGGGAAACCTGAAACGATTTGCCTTTTTTGTCTTGCTCCATCCCACTCTTGCAAGTAATTCTGTAGGGGACCTGTTTGTTACCTCTTCTGTCGGGGACCTCTTTGTTAACTCTTCTGTCGGGGACCTCTTTGTTTCCTCTTCTGTCGGGGACCTCTTTGTTTCCTCTTCTGTCGGGGACCTCTTTGTTTCCTCTTCTGTCGGGGACCTCTTTGTTACCTCTTCTATCGGGGACCTCTTTGTTACCAGACCCTCTTTTGAAATCTCTTGACATCACGGTGTTAGATCTGGAACTATCAATTGTCAGCAGCATTCGGCAAAGGAACTGCTATCAATAAATCGGGAACATTGACATTTTGAAATATTTCCCAACCCCTCAAATAAAATTCTACTTGTACAGTACGTTGCAAAAAACCTGTTACATATTCAGGGGGAATGGTAGATGATGATTTCCATTTGCAAAATACTTGTTGCACATATGGAGACGTAATGGAAGGTGATTTCCTTTTGCAAAATACTTGTAACACATATTGGCTTAGATGGGACAATTTTAACAATAATGTAGTCCTTGACCGCATAGTGATTCTTGGTTGGTTTGTTGTCCCATTTGAGCCAATATGTGTTACAAGTATTTTGCAAAAGGAAATCACCTTCTTCCATCACGTCTCCATATGTGTAACAAGAATTTTTCAAATGGAAATCATCATCTCCCATTCCCCCTGAATATGAAACAGGTTTTTTGCAACGTACTGCACAAGTAGAATTTTATTTGAGGGGTTGGGGAATATTTCAAAATGTCAATGTTCCCGATTTATTTTTTCGCAAATAGAAATCATCATCTCCCATTCCCCCTGTATATGTAACAGGTTTTTTGCAACGTTCTGTACAGGGTGAATTGGAAAGGTTTGCACAAAATTTGATGAATAATTGTTCTTCATGTCAATACAAACAAAAATGAAAATGACTTTTTTCGAAAACCCACCCTTTGGGGGGTTTTTGCTCGCAAAAGTTCCCCATTGTTGCCATTCAAACCAGACATTTTTGGGCAAAAACGGTCCAAGGTGGAGGATTTGGACAAAATATCCCTTTCGTTTTTGTTCGTTCATACGAAGGACCCATGTCTGCAAATTTCATTCCATTCGGGTGATTTCCATTTTTGGACCCCCAAATGGCCCCCATATTTATGAAACCGTTACAAATGATCATATCGTTTTGTTGGATTTCGTTTTTCGGAAACTCTGTTCTCTTTTCAATGTGCTGCTCTCACTTTTTTGCATCCGTAGTAAACTACTTTACTTCTTTGAATCCAAAGCACTGTAGTTGTTTTTCTTCTTTAATGTCGGATTGGAGCATCGTTTTTATCTTTTCACCCCATTTGGAAATCACACATCCTCAATTCTAACCATCGGGATTGTAACCATCGACGATTAACCATTGAGATTCTCACCGTAATGGTTAGATCGAATTCCAACCATTCTAACCATCGCAATACCATCGAGACCATAATCATCGAGATCACAAATCTCATGATTCTTACCATTGAGATTCAACCATGGTGGCCTAATAAATTACTTCCTTGTGCCAACTACAATAATATGCACAAATGTCAAATATGGCAAGCAAATTTCAGATTTCACCATCTCATCCGCCCTGAACATCTCGAAGCCTGTGGGCTGTCCCCACCAGGTTTCGCAGATTATCCACCGAAAATGGAATTGGCATGATCCAAAAGCAGTTGGTGTAATGAGCAAAATAAAAACAACAATTTGAAAAAGCAACAAGATGGATGCTCTAAAGGGTGTCCCAAAGATAAAGGAAAGTGAAAGAGTCGACCGCACGCATGTTTTGGAGACTGTCATTCACGCAGTGTTTTTGGGCAAAACCTTTCTTGTCATTCCAAAACTGCTGACGTTTGGGCGTTTTGGCATCCAGAATTGAATTAGAATTAAAACCTGGCTGGTGTGGAGTATTTGACTCAACTTCCGAGGTTGAGGATTGTGACTTTGGATCCATGTTGGCATATGAAGGATGATCAATAAAACTGAGACTCGCATATTTAAAACGGACCAATTTCAAATCTCTACTCATGTATTCGAGAAATGGTCTTCTGAAAGAATGTTTGAAAAAATTGGGCGTGATTGCTTTTCGAGTTTTGTGAAAATTAACAATTTGTATACACGTCTTTGATATATCTTCCAAGTGAAAAAAATTCAAAGAAAAATCGGAGAAGCTGGTGGCCTTTAACAGTTTTTGGGGCCAAAAAACCCTCTTACCACTATTGCATACTCTGTGCATGGTAAATAGAAAAAACGGACCGAAATCTCTGGAGAAAAATGAGAAATGTGTACCAAAAACAGTGCAGCCGCAGCTGACATTTGCCGAAAGGCACACAATTCCGATCCAAAGGACTTTTCTTTTGGCCAGAATTTGAAATTTGGGGTACCCGCAAGTCGTGCATACGTTACGGAGCAAAAATGTTTTCTTCACAGACTCTATAGATCCATTTGGACTCAGCACAAATGTGCCTTTTTTACGTGAAGCACCACTGGGATGAACAGAGATCATGGGCGACATCGAACTCAGAACCGGGAAAAAGTGGAATTATGCCGTCTTCCCAAAACGGATTCAATTGACATGCTTCATTTGTCAACGGAAGCAAGATCCCTTATTTCCGAAATGCTCGCGGGCATGCCACGTGTTTCGTCTTGTCATGAAGAATTCATTCACTTTGTTGTTTTTCATGCCAGCAACTTCAATTTTACCAACGAAGCAAAAATCAGTCGAAATTCCACCACTAAATTGATGATTTTTGAGAAAACCAAATTAGTTATCAAACCCAAATTGTTCCGGTGATATTGTTCCACTGTAGGAATGCATGATAAGAGATTTGAAATTGATCAGCTCGAAATATGCGAGTCTGAGTAATCATTGACCAATCCTCGTATTCATGCCTTGTGGCTAGTTATGTCTTGCTGCAAAGAATAGACTATGCTTTTTCTTGTGTTTCTAATCATAGCCTTGCCATGGCCCACACAATGACAATCTGATCGCAAAATATTCGCACACTATCATGTTTTTTTTTTGGGAAAAATATTTAAAAAAACAGAAAAAATACTTCATGGAGTTTTTCCTTGCATTAATCGTGTTTCGATAGTTCCCGGTGGTCGAAACACCATCTTTTTAGCAGCCATTCAGGCAAGTCCCAAATACACCTCACCAATTTTGAATAGTTTTTGCCCAATTATGCCAAATTTGTACATGAATGCAAAGTTTACAGAACTTCGATGTGTTTTTAGGCAAATGTGAATTCGCATTTTTGTCGCGTGTATAGTGGCGGCGGAAAAAGATTACTCATGCATGTGTTATTCCCATTTAACTGTTGCCTCCGAAACTTTTTTTCTTTCTTTTTACTCTTATGCATTTGGTGGAAACTAAAGCGCCAAATTGCAACGGAGCTTTCTAGAGGTGTCAGATTTTGACATTAGTGATGAAAGAGGATCTTTTCTTTCTTCAGCATGGAATTTTTCAAAATCTCAATAATGCAAATTTTTCACATGTATGGGTAATCTTTTTCCGCCGCCAGTATACACCGAGAAATGGTTTGTTCTCTTGCGGTTTGCAAACGGACAATTTTTTACTAAAAAGCTTAATTTGGAAAAGTATGAACATTTTGTGAAAATGTTTATACCCAAGATCCTCCTCTTGAAGGGGGGCACCACAACATCGGAAATCATGAATTTGCCAAAATTTCATGAAATTGGGATTTTCATATTTTTACCATGAAAGAACCCTGACTTCGGTGAATGTAAACCGATTTTGTTGAAATTTGGCACACTTATAGGGGTTGTTGAAACGAGTTTCGTGCAAAATTTCACTGCTCTATCTATCATAGTATTTCAGGAGTTATTGCAAATTTCATAAAAAGTCCTAGCGGAACTTCCTGATTGACGGTCAGCGATACCCGTAAAACATTTGGAGTACAGGATTGCGCCATTTTGGACTTTATTCTCTCCAAAGTGGAGTGACAGAGCCAGATTTAGCATTTTTATCTCATTCATGAGTTTTTTCCTCCATTTCAGTGTATCCGCTACAAGGGTGGGGTATTTGCTAAACAATAGCCCAAAACTATTATATAAAGTGACATAATCAAAATTCTGGCTCTGTCACTCCACTCTGGACACTTTTCTTACACAAGTGTGCCAATTTTCGCTTTCCCATGACATCTGAGAGCTGAGAAAATGCAATCGAAACTTCGAAAAATGCCAAAAAAGTGAAAGCATAAAAAATGTGCCTTGAATTTTGTGGATTTTTCAAAGTAAAAAAACGCCGTAACGTGAAAAAAGTGTCGCACGGGAAACCCGATAGCTCCTCAACCAATAAAGCCACAGCAATGGCAATGGAATCAGCAAAAATGGGCAATTTGGTGACACCAAAAGGTAAAAAGTCCAAAAATCATGTATTTTTCATTTTTCTGATCCCCTACTCCCCCTTAATGAATTAGTTTGGAGCTGGCGGAAGGCATGATGACTGATGGTAGTTGGTGTATTCACTTCCACTACCATCTGTCATGACTTATAATGCCAGCGCACCTTATCCTGCCGATGCACTTTTTTACACAATTTGCACATTTTTCTTCAGAAAGGGATGCCTATCTCTTTGATACAATTCTGATGGACACAAGGGTACCACTTTTTTAGGTTTTATTTTCCTTGATTTTCTTGCATAAAAACCATCTGCATAACTTTTCCTTGCTGATGAAGAGCGGTGCAACATTTCCGTCACATTTTACAAAACAAGTTATTGTGTTTTTCTCGCGAAAGGGGTTTTCTGCAAATAATTGCTCATATCTCCACTGTCCGTCCATGTAAAAAGGTGAAATTTGGTATACCCATAGAAAAAGTCATGCTGGATTGGGTGATGTTCTCAGAATTTGGATTTTTCACTCGTAAGTGGACATTCTTACCTTGTGGATGCAAAATTACGGTAAATTTAACGCTTTTTATAATTTTGGATTTTTGAAGGTTCGCAAAGTAAAATGAGTTAAAAAATGGAAAATCTGCCAACGTCATCCAATGCAGATGCTTTTTTGGTGCAAAAACTTCAAACTGCACTTAAAAAGCTGTCATGACTTACGCACAGTGAAGCTAAATGTATAGGGCATACTTCTTAGGGGTCAGAGGTCATAACTCCTAAACGGGGGCACTTTGGTGGGTGAAAGTATGCATGGTAACTACTCTCAGCATACTCCATTAGCCTGCCAAAAATAAAAAAAATCGGTTACCATTTGCAAAAGTTGACGCGATGGTGTGGTGCCCCCTTAACCTTTACAAGGCGAAGGGTAGAAGGGTTATGGCAACAGTAACAAATTGCTTACACATGTCGTTGGCCAAAATGCTGATCCATTTTTGTCAAAATTTGTCATTTTTTGGTTTTTCAGTCAATCAAGATCTTCAAGGATTCCACTGCAAGCCTGTGAAAAAAAATTTTGTGAAGGTCGATCCACAGTGCCAACAACTGCCACTGATGCATAAACATAAAACACAATGTAATCATCATAATGCCACGTCTGGATGCTGTGAACAAGGCAACTGCAGTACTCACACCAAGCAGTCTTGGCTCCCTCCGTCGATCCCATTCGGAAGATTCGATTCTGAGCCAATACCCCATCGTTGCCCTTCAAATGGGGGTACTTGAAGGGCAATGATGGGGTATTGGCTAACAGCGATGCAAAAGTGATGAAGCCAATCCAAATATGTTAGTTTGTTCTTAAAACTCATCTATCTCAGAATCATTTTGCATCAGTCCTGGCGCCTCGATTCTTTTGTGTGACACATCGATCCACAGGACATTTTGGCATGCAGAAGACCACCACCCTACACCCACTTTTATGCCTTCAATACAACAGAAACCAGAGTTGGGAGAATGTGTCTGCTTCACTCATACGAGACCAGCTCTTTCTCTTCATGGACATGGACCTGTGGAGTGAAGAGAAGCGAACAGGAAAATTCTGCTGCTTGTTACGACAGCAAAGAAAACTGCGTAATGAATTCTTTGCATTCGTAAATTTTAAAACAATACTGCTTATAGCAGAAATATCGGAGATTTTCCGATATTTTTGCGTAATTAATTTGTTACGGGTTACAGAATGAAGGCTTCGGCATTGTGAGCTTTGAATTTTGAAGACTTTTTTACTTTCGGTGTGTAAAGGTTAACCTTTGAACCCCAACATGTACAAGTATGTGTGGACGCAATGAAGGTCCACTTGAATGTGCCCATTATAATTCAGATTTACACTTCAGCATCATTTTATTCCCCAAAAGATGCTTCAAACCACATCGCAAAATTAAAAAAAAAAAAAAACAACCGTTGCAATCATATTGTTGGTAGGAAACAAGAGGTGGTGAGCGGATGTTGTTTGTGAAAACCACAAGCAATAAACAGGCTTTAGTAGAATTTGTAATTCAAATAAAGTCAAATTCATCAACAATCTTCACCACACACAAACCCAAGTCCAAAAATCCAACAAAAAATGGAATGCTTCGTTATTTGGTCAAAAAAGCAAATTAGAAGCAAGGCTCCTGCTCGAAAGAAGCTGATGTTTTCTTCAGAGAAGATGGAGATTGCAGCCAGCGGCGAATACAGCTCTCCACGAAGGGGTGCAGACAACTGGAGTCGGGATATAAAGCAGAGCCCCAGCAGAGTTCCAAGAGGCAGAGCCCCAGGAGGCTTTAAGGCACAGCCCCAGGAGGGTTTCAAGAGGCAGAGCCCCAGGAGGGTTTCAAGAGGCAGAGCCCCAGGAGGGTTTCAAGAGGCAGAGCTCCAGGAGGGTTTCAAGAGGCAGAGCCCCAGGAGGCTTTAAGGCACAGCCCCAGGAGGGTTTCAAGAGGCAGAGCCCCAGGAGGGTTTCAAGAGGCAGAGCCCCAGGAGGGTTTCAAGAGGCAGAGCCTCAGGAGGGTTTCAATTTTCACTTTTCAGAATTGAAAAAAAAAACAAAAATTTGATGGCGACAAATGGCTGGCATGTCCCATAAAAACCTAGCACCTTTAAACAAGAAAAAGATCTCAAAAAAGAGTCACTTAATCACACTTACAGGCTTCCGTAAAAAAAATATAAGCCAGTTAGCCTAGAAAAAGTCAACAGGACAGTCCGAAACTGATGATAGCACCGTTTTGCAAGAAAGGACAAACTTTTGGTCAGTATCGGAAGGTTCTTCACCTTTTTTTTTCTTCGGGGAAGTATAATCAGCACAGGAGCCCTGCAGAATTTGAATATGCTTTAAGAAGGCAAAACACCGCTGATAAAAATAGCCTCTGAATGCTCATTTGACTAGAAAATAGTGAACGAAAACAGCAACAAAAATGCATTCAAAGAATGGAACAAAAAATGCTCAAAACTTTGGCCATATCAGATCTTCACGGAGCAGAGTTGACCGTGTCGGACACCAATGCATCGTCAGCTGGTTCAACCTCATCTTGGCCATCTTCCTCCTCATCATCGACACCATCCTGTTAAGAAATGGTCAAAGTTCACCCATAAAAATGATGCACTTTCATTGGAAAAAGAAGCAATATTCAACATTCTCGGTGTGTGGGCAACCGATAAGGAACCCCATGGTATTGGCATGGGGTGCTTAAACCCCATAAGGTCCAATCTGCCAGTTACAAACAGAGAGATGATTTGTTATGCGTCGTATCATTGGTTTGTTTGTGGTTTCCCTGGCTTTTACAGGTGCCCATTTTATTTCTGCGTTGATTCCAGAATTATGACAGAAAACGTCCTTGACAGAGGAAGTCAATTGGATGCTGTATTCATTGATTTTGAAAAGGCATTTGATCTGGTTCCACATGGTTCCCTAGTCAGGAAGTTGTTGCATTTGGGTCTAGATAAAATTGTAGTGAATTGGATTTCTGATTTTCTGAGTGGTCGGTCTCAGCAGGTTAGGATCAAAAACTTTTTCTCACCCTCTGGCCTCGTTTCCTCTGGTGTACCCCAAGGAAGTGTTCTCGGGCCAACACTTTTTTCCATTTTTATAAATGACTTACCTGAAGAGCTCACCTGTCAGCCATTTCTTTTTGCGGATGATTGTGCCATCATCAAAGAAATATCAACTCTTGATGATACTTTAATCATACAGGGGGATCTGCAAAAAATTGAGCAGTGGTGTACCACATGGGGTATGAGGTTAAATGTAGGAAAATGCACTGTAATATCATTTTCTAGAAAGGTGTTGCCTATTGTTGGTTGTTACCACTTATCTGGTGTTGTTTTGCCTTTTTCTGATTGTGTCACTTATCTGGGAGTCACTTTCACAAAGACATTATGTTGGGGTGAACATATTGAGAGAATAGTTAAGAAAGCAAATGCAGCTCTTTTCTTTGTTAGGCGTTCTTTTCGTAATGCAAGTAAATTAGTGAAAGAAAAGGTATACTTTGCACTGGTACGGTCCCTTTTGGAGTATGCCTCTGCAGCATGGGATCTGTATCACCTCATACATGTTGAAAAACTTGAACAGGGTGTCCAGCATTTTCGGAAAAATAAATTCCCTGACTTTTCCCTGACCTTTCCAGAAATGTTTAAAAAATTCCCTGACCATCAAAACTCCAGTTTTCGGATGGTACAACCCCTTTTTGAAGAAGGGAGGTCGGCAATAGTGCTCAAGCGGGCATCCAAGAGGCTGAGCTCCTGGTTTGTCTGGAGGACGGACGCCCCCAGAAGCTCAATGGTTTTTATGGATCCAGTTCATCAAATAACGGGTCCAGCGATCTGCGAAGAGGGTCGGCTGTATTTGGGTCGAAGGCAGCCTGCCGTACAGCCGACCCTTACCCGGTTCCAAGGGGCAGAGGCCTACCTGGGGGAGAAATCCCCCTGAAGCTGAAGAAATTTCGTAATTTTAAGTTCTTTCTGTGCACAAAATGCAGTTTTTCAGCTAAAAAGTAGTAAAAAAGGCGATATTTCCTGGGAATATGAAGAGTCGCTCCCTGCATCCACTCCTGAGAACTTGCATTTCATTGATGAGTGGCCAAAAATTTATGGAGTCTGAGTCCCCAGAAGATCAGTACAGTGGAGACCCAGGTGAAGGGGTCTGGGGGACTGTCACCCAGAAGCTGATTTTTCTTTTTTTTTTTTTTAATTTTTCTGTCAATTTTTGGCAAGAAATTGATGGTCTGAAGATTCCAGATTTTTTTATTTTCATAAAAATTCCCTGACTTTTCTCAATTTTTTGGAAATTCCCTGACTTTTCCCTGACTTTTCCAGAACAAGAAAATTCCCTGACTTTTCCAGGATTTCCAGGTTTTCCAGATTGCTGGACACCCTGTTGAACGTGTCCAGAGGAGAGCAGCACGTTTTGTAACTGGCAACTATGTGTTCTCCAGCAGTGTTACTGCCCTGTTGGTTGGTCTTGGCTGGAAGTCACTTGCTAAACGGAGGCAGATCTCTAGGCTTGTGGGTCTTTTTTCTTGCCTCAACAATGTTGGTGGTTGGTCTCAATTGAAAGAGAGTCTACTGCCCCCCTGTTACCTGAGCAGACATGATCATGATTTCAAATTGCGCCCAAAACTGGTTCTTAGAGATGTTGGGAAATATTCTTTTTCTGTTAGGACGGTTAACGAATGGAATTCCCTTAGTGCAGATGTTTTCGGTGGTGAAAATGATATTGGTGTTAAAACGTTTAGAAGAAATCTTATGCAATTGGTAACTCCTACTTAAATGTTGGCTTAGTTAAATTGTTGTTCCTGCTCATTGTTTTTTCTTTTCGCTTTTACTGACAAAGCTTAAAAGCTGCTATTTTGAATATCTGTCAATTTGCGCCGGTTTTAACCAGGCAAATTAATAATAATAATAATAATAATAATAAAAAACTCAAGAAGAAAAAATAGATTTGCCATTGTTTGCAGCTTTTGCATTAGGACTGCGCTGGTGCCACATGTAACAAAAGCATCACATTACAAACTGACAAAATTTCAAATATTTATCTCTTGTATATTTTGTTTGAGAAGGAAACGTCAAAGACTTTTGAAACGCACCTCGTACATATGCTCCCACCCTGCCAACAGCCAGCACACACCAAACAATTACTGTCATGGGCAGTTGGACGATTAGCTGAGTGATCTAGAATTCGGTGATTGTACGCAATCCTGCCCCAACTTTGATCTTATCTCTTGAGGCTTCATACCTGCACTTTTTGTTTTTATTTAGTTTATGTGTTATTTGGTTTTCAATCCTGGCAAGAAAAAATTGACAATAATTGTACAGAAACTGAGTGCTAAGACAGAACAGTGAGCACTAAGTAGTTTATGAAAAATAATCACTTGTTCAACATTTACCAAATTGTCAAGTATGAACTTCTCATTCTCTATTATAAGGAAGTCAACCATATTTCAAATCTTCAACTGACAAGCCGTGAAGCCTTGCCAGTTGCCTATGGACTGAGATCAGTTACTCGTGGATGTGTTCCTCTCTCAGCCAAACTCCGTACAACGTATGGGTGTCATACTTTTGGTTATCTTGCCACCAAGATTTGGAATGAGCTTCCTCTTAAAATACGCATGGTTCATTCTATTTCACACTTTAAAAAACAAGTTAAGGATTTTTTGCTGACAACGTAAGGACTTAATCAGTTCCATTGTGAGGCTTTCCGCCCCCCTTCTCCTTTGCCGGACCGATTGTCTGTTGCTAATAATATGGTGGACATTTGTCCACTAAGTTGGTTTCAACTTGCTCCCTGAATTTAAATTGTTGTAGGCCTCACCCCTCTCTGCTTTTTTTCTCGTCTCCTTAAAAATACGGCTCGACTTACAAATACCGACATAACTAATTTCTTCCTTTCTTTCTTTTCTATTGTTTTGCATCTTGCCCCATGTCGCATGCATGGCTTTGCGTTTGCATTTTTATCTAGGGGCCTTTTGGCTTTTTGCTAACAAGATCTTTGCAATCTTTTGCTTTCGTTTGGCATTTTGTGCTTGCTTCTGATTATCTCATACCTCTTGCTTCTGCCGAATCCTCTACAAACTGTCAATCTCTTCAATCATTGATGCATGATCTAGCCTTATTTGATCATTACACGTTTTCTCATCGTGCCGTTGCTGCTACATGGGGTGAGTTGCTGTTGCTCTTTTTTTTGCTGTTCTACTGCTCTTCAACAACATTTTTGGTCCAATTACATATTGTTTGTTGAATTGTAATGATGATTTGGCAAGAATATAAAAAATAAAACAAAAAATGGGCAAATGATAAGAAAAAATGGAGCCCAACAACAGAAAATTAAATAAAAAAAAGTACAAAAAAAAAACAAATCGGTCATTATTGCAGCTTTTTCCTTCAATTACAAAATTTCAAGGATAAAAATTGTATTGATTTGTTTTCTTGAGATCACTCTTACCCTTTTCCAGAGCCGACACACGGAACCACGATGATCTTGCAATGTTAGCCAGATTCGATCCAAATGGGAGTGGAAATCGTAAAACTCACCCAGGGTAAGAGTGATCTAAAGTTGAACAGATCTAAAGTTGAACAACCCCTTCCAAGTTTCTTCATCCCTTCTATGGTGCACCACATTTGTTTTCTGTTTCCCCTTCCCGCCGGACAGAAACGCTGACCACAACTGACCAGACACTCCCTTCAGTGCAATGCCGCAGGTGAAGCTCAAACTGTCTCTGGTACCGACACCGGTGAAAATGCGGCAACAGTGCTCAAAAGTCAAAAATCATAGAAGGCGTAAAAATCAAAATTCTAGCTCCATCAGCCAAAAGAGCAGCATTTTTCAACAAAAAATGCCCACTCTTACCGTCCCATCTGGAAGGTCGACAGAGAAAATGCAACAGAAACTTCTAGGAGGTAGGTATGTCAAAAGCCAAAATCTGCAAAAGTTGGCCGTGAAAATGCAGTTGTACATTAGAAATAATGTGACATCGTGCAAAAAGTTTTTTTTAATTTGGTTATCGTGATTGCTATTTTACCAATAAATCTACTGAATTGGCAATATACTTGGAATCAGCACAAAACAGACAATTTTGCAATATCAAAAAGAGCGCTACTAAAAGCCCTACAGGGCAAAATCATGTATGTTAAGTGTTTCCTCCACCGGATAGTTTTGACGATCTTATCTCCAAACCGAGTCTTGACTCGCCAATGTGGAGATAAAATCGTCAAAACTACCGGGTGAAGGCAAGACGAGTACCTTGACGTCACATGCATCATCAATTTTCCACCCCACTGTCTGCAGTTTGTTATGTTCTGTTTCAATGAATTTTCCAACCTAACCCACATGCCCGTTTGAGAAAAGCCTCCGTGAAATATCGGCAAAATACTAAACGAACCTCAAAATTCTGCACAGATTTGTATTGGAATGCGCTCAACGGCAGATCGATTTCAATGGGAAAGAGGACGTTCTCTTTGATGAGAGAGTAGCATTTCGTGTTGAAATTCGATAAGCTCTTCAGCAACTTCTGGAGCTGAATGATGAGATCTTGAACACACTTGTTGTCCAACAGTTCAATCTTGACCAGCACGTCCGAACGCAGGCGACCAAACTTTTTCCTTACTTCTTGACGACAATGTAGAATTAATCTGAAAAAAGAAATCAACAGATACCGAGGTTTGTCATTGAGTCATCTTAACCTTTTTGAGTCCAATTAAAATCAGCTCCTTTGTCACCAAGCCCAGGATGCCATCCACCCGAAGTGAGTTTTTCCAGGATATTCCAGCAACAGTTTTTGGGTAGAGATGCTCAGAGCTATCTTAAGGGGTGGCGGAATATCTTTCGAAGGAGTGAGTGTTGCAAATTGGCAGAAAGTCACCTGTGGAGATTTGGCCGTGTTAGGCACCTACTTCAAATTAAGGCTGCAATTGCTAAAAGATGTTTTTACGGTTGGTGCCTGTTATTTTTCTTCTTTGTGGGGATGATAGGCTAGTCCTAAATATTGTCCCATGCTAGTCCCAAAACCACAAAGAATCTTGGGACACACCTTAACCATGAGGAATTCAACCATGTAGATCTTTCCTGTTAGATAAAAGAACCATTGAAAGGCAAAGTAGGTTTGAAAACTTCATGGCCAAACACCAAAACAAACTAACCAAGTGAGTGTGAGACATGGGGGAGAGACACTGTTTTCCAAATGCATGTCTTTGAAAATGACAATTATTGCTTCACAGTGAAAAAAATGCGGAGAACTGTGCCAACATTGTGGTCAACACTCAAAGTTATAGCACAGCGGAGTAGAAGGATATAGTGTGCGCACGAGCGCTTGTTGCGCGTTCCGTCCGCAGGTAGGCGCTGATGTCGAAAGAGGGACGACTCGGCGAAAAGGCAATGCGTTTTGCTGGCGGAACGCCATTGCAAACGGGAATGAATCCAGTGGAATTTGTGAGACATTCTCATGCAAGCGACCTTGAATTTCATCGGGCAAACCGCGAAGACACCCGTGAATGCCCTGAATGATCACCAGGGCGTTCGTTTTGGATCCACGGTCCTTGAAAAGTGCAAGACACCGAAAAAGGTGGAGTGATCCTAAAAGTCGGTGAAACACTTGGAAAATAGTCCAGGAACGGCCCTGAGCGAGATATGGGGAAACCCGGAAGACCGCCCTTGAACAACCGTGAAATGTCACCCAGGGTCGTCCGGTTCGGAGGTGAAACGTGAAAAAGATGGCATGATCCAAAAAGTCGGCGAACACTGGGAAACAGGCCAGGAACGACCCTGAATTTTGATGGGGACAAACCACGAAGACCCCCTTGGAAAACCGATGAGGGTCAATCAGGGCCGTCAGGTTCACAGTTATGAAAACCATGAAATGATTCTGAAAGCAGGTGGAACACCAAGGCCAAGAACGACCATGAATTGATGGGAATATCCGAAAACCCTCTGGTAACAACCATGAGCGGTCATCCAGGCAAACTCGCACAAGGGAAATAAACATTCGCCGTCAGTGGTCAAATGAATTTGGCTGGTTGGGTTCGTTTGGGCTGTTAATGGGCGCACAATCATTTTCGTTGTGCTCAGGGCCTCCTCTTCTGAAAGTGTCTATTCGGTGATTCCTTCTTGAACATTCCTAGGTCTGGGTGTTCCTGAATCTTCCAGTCAGGCCTATCCCCGATCCGATTCGGGATCATTCTCGGCCTGTAACCAAGTTCTTCAGCATCAGGGTCATTTGATGTTTTGATGCTTTTTCAAACTCATGCACTTCCATCCCTCTTTTTGAAATGTTTAAATTCCTTGTTTTTCCTGGGACCCCTATCTTTCGGGGGTCATAGCTCCCAACCGGACAGCTCTAGGTTACTGCTCAGGATTTTTCCCTGGGGCGGGGTTATGGATCCTCGGATCAACTACCAGAGTCGTACCCAACAGATTTCCAACTGTCTCACCGGCTCTCAGGATCATTACTTTTTTCGTGGGGGGGATCTCCACATTTCGGGGGCACAGCTCCTAAATGATGAGCTCAGGGTGACCGTTTATGGTTGTCCTCGGAGGGTTTTCGGGCATCCCCGATCAAATTCGGGGTGAGGGCCGTTCCCTGACGATTTCCACATACCTATTCCACCGACTTTCAGGGCGTTTCCCATTTTTCGGCAGTCTCGCCTGCCAACCGGGAGGCCATAGCTCCGACCCAGACAACCCTGAGTGACTGTTCAGGGTTGTAACCGGAGGTTTTCGGGTGCTCCAATCAAATCATTCAGATTTGTTCCTGTCCGATTTGTATATGTTTCATCCACTTTTTGGGTCATTCGTGTTTTTCGGGGGGCCTTGCCCACCATTGGGGTCATAGCTCCGAACCGGACAACCCTGACTGACCGTTCAGAGTTGTTTTCGGGTGGCTACTGATTAATTATTCAGGGTTGTTCCCGGCCGATTTCTAATGTTTCACCGATTTTCAGGGTCATTTCCTGTTTTTCGGGGGGTCTCGCCCACCAATTGGGGCCATAGCTCCGAACTGGACAGCCATGATTTCCCGTTTAGGGTTGTTCCCGGGGTCTCCGGAGTTTTCCGATCTTGTTCATAGGGTCATTTCTGGCCGATTTTCCAAGTGTTTCTCCGTCTTTCAGTGTCATTGTCTATTTTCGAGGTCTCCAACAATTCGGGGGTTCAGAAAAGGACGGCCCTGGGTGGTCGTTTGTTCCGGGGGTTATTTGGGATTCCCCTGTGTAATTCAGGGAACGTTCCCGGATGATTTCGAAAAGTTTTGGGATTCCCGTTTTGGCAACACGTACTGCAACTGACTGTGCGTCGATCTCATCTGCGTCTTTCTCGTCCCTCTTTCGACGGTGGCGCCGCAGTTGCAGCCGAAATCCGCAGTCCACTCTCTGTCCATTGAAGAGAAGCTCTGTGCGCACACTATATCCTTCTACTCTGCTATGGTTATAGTAACAACCAAGGACAATGCAGTCCAACTCGACCAGAGCATGATGTGATTCTCTGGAAGCCACTCTAAAGAAATGGGCCCACACCTGATAAGCATTTTTGAAAACAAGTCCACAGATACCAACATATTTTTTGAGTTCTGACTGGGGTAACGAACCGGAACGTATGTAGACTCACTCAACAGGAAATGGGCCCACACTTAACTGTAATAAAAAATTTCACTAAAATGTATTTAACTGCACATCCATCCCCCCTCTAAACTCTCGCATCAAAATTTCCGTGCTTCTTGATAAAAACAGAAAACAAATGAAAAATGAAGGGAAACAAATAATGCAGCACCCAGATTTCGTTTTATCAACAAACAACGGAAAGGAGAATTCATCCAAAAAGACACATAGGTAGTTCTCATAAAAATATTTTCTGAGATCCAATTTCTCACCTGTACTCATAATTTCCAGTTTCCAATCTATAAAGTGGCTCCTGCAAAGCGGTGTAGCTATATTCCTCATCATCCATCTCTTTCACTTTCAAACAGTAAGAGAGATATTCAAACTTGCTGTCAGCGTACTTATGAATGGTGAGTCTGGTGTCGGGGATGGCTTTCGTTAAATATGTGTGAAGATCAGACAGAATCTATGTAGATGAAAAAAACCATAGAAACTAGGCAATGAATCCAAAAGGAATCACTCAATAATAGATAGAAATGCACATAGCTGAAAGGCCGGGTGTGGAACTTTATTTTTTCACAGAGATTCTGCACCAGGATTGTATGGACAAATTTGAAAAAAAAGGAATTGTTTGGCAGGTGACAACCCCCGAATGGATGAAACAAACTCAGGATGGAGGACACTCACAATGACAACACAAGCAAAGGATAAGACACATCCAAGCAAAGGACAAGACACACCTCATGTTGCACAAGGACAAAACAACACTAAACTACGAAGGGTGCCCAATAAATAATGAGAATTGCACCGAAATTTGCATTTGAAATGAATTTTTCTACTTTGGCGTCAAACTCTGATTCGTTTTAAGATGCTTGGGTGATTTTTAGAAAAATGCCCTGCACATTTTTGATTTTATGGTCATTTCAAAAAGGCATCAAACAGATGCAATGCAGCCGATTTGACAGGTGTGAAAAGATGGGAAACAAGAAGTTTCTCCACACCAAGGTTTTGAGACACAAGAACCGGCACCCAGATGAATAACTTTTACTACACACTTGACCGAGATATCTGTACAGTTGTCGCAGGAACATGATTTTGATGCTCCCGTGCTTTGGTGTGGCGGAACAAGTCTTTTCTCAATTCCATGCACTTGACAAATTGAGTCCCATGCACCTGGCTCTTGAATCTTACACCCATATCCACCATTTTTTTAAATTGTCATGGAATGCGAATTCTGCATCGGAAAAACCTCAAATTCAACAAAACACCTTAAAACGAAACAAAGTTTGACGCCAAAGTAGAAAAAATTCATTTCAAATGCAAATTTCGGTGCAATTCTCATTATTTATTGGGCGCCCCTCGTACATTCTCCTCCAGTCATTCCCTGTGCATCTAACCCCTTCCCTCAGCAAGCAATCCCACCACCCAAACACCCAGTAACCCAACCCCTTGTCCTCTACAAATCAACCATCCGTCACAAACCTTCCTCCATAACATCTACGTGGGTCACTCCAAAAGTAAGCAAGTTGCTCCTTAAATTTCTTTGGGCACAACTTTGATCAAATACACTTGAAAAATCCACTAGAAGCACTCTTCCCTGACATACATGCAAATTTCCACCTTTCTTATGCATGGATTCTGAGAGCCGCATGAGCGATTCTGATGTGGATTTTTAGAAAATCGCTTTCAAGAAAGAATGTTTAAAATTAAACGAGTAGATAGAAGGATGTTTTGGGCTAAATCAAGTGCAGTTGATACGTTGTCATCTGCAACTGCTTTTGTACACCATCAATATTTCGCTCGTTCACAATCTGATATTTTTGCTCGAGAGCAAGGGTCATTTTTGAAACACCCTGTACCACAGGAAAATTGTTTAATTCTTCAGGCAACACTGGGAAATTAGGACGACTGGCCACCGTGTGCTGCTTCCAAAGCGGCAGGAGTATGGTTTCACATTCAAGACATGGATATGCCAGTGAATTGTTCCGATTAGTTTTGTCTCATTTGAAAAATCCATGATTTTCCTTCAGAGCATCCGAGACATCAAATTCAAGTGCTTGTACAGTGAGTATCAGAAGACTGACACAGGTCTTCTTTTGCTCAAACATCTATCAAAGATCAATGTACAAGTGAACAAAAAATTACTGAAATCGCACGTAGGGTTCCCGCACAATGTGCCAACTTGCATTACTTTTGGAGTGACCTACGTAAACTCATCTTGCTCCCCACATCCCCAACAACGACGGTGCCAACCCAAGCCCAACATTCCACACCAATCTACCACCATCATCCTGTACAGCGCTGCAAATCAGCGAAACGGGTGTGAGGTCGGCCGCAAATGAGGAGCTATCTGATGCTGTGATTGAATCCAGAAGTGACTTTCAATTCAGATACTTCAATTGGAGTCAAATGATATCACAGAAGCAAAAATAAAGGGCATGGTTTATCAAATTTTCCAGGAATAACAGCTTCAATTCTGTATGTCCCCCTCCCTTACACTTCATCAGTTGCAACATGAGAGGGAGCCCGATGATGGTGGCTAGACGAACCGGCAATTCCTCGTACCGGATCGACCACAAATAAATCACAATATGGAAATTTGATCAACCATGTCTTCCTTCTTTTTGTTTTATTTGTGTGAGCCACTTATTATTCTGGCTTTTTGCAGAGGGGCGGCCTTGACAGGTATTGAGACCTGGTGTTGGCCTGGGGTTGATTGCACAGCCTCGAGCCAAGTTAGCCCAGAGCTAACATTGGCCCAATGCTTGTTGGCCCTGGGCTAAGGCCTCGGGCCAAATTGGATTGCACAGATAAAGATAGCACTCGGACTTGTTAGCACGAGGCTAAACTTAGCACAAAAGGATTTAGCGCGTGCTAGCCCCATGCTAAATAGGTTTGGCCCCGTGCTAAGTGGCTTTGGCCCCATGCTAAATTGATTTAGCCCAGTGCTAAATGAATTTGCTTAGCTTTCTGTGGAGATATAAGTATGCATCTGTTGGCAAATATTCACCCTTATATTCGTGCATGCCATGGCAGATCCAGTGGAGGGCAGAGGTGAACTGACGATCGCCTCCTAGCGGGATGAAAAAACTTGACTTTGCGGATTTATTTTTTCTTTGGAAAACTACTATTTTGAAACGAAAGTGAAACACAGTTTCTCCATCTGCTGCGGGCTTTGTACCCCATATTCCCTTCCGAGAAGATCTGCCAGTTGGAACCCTTCTGTTGATCTTCCCAAGACTCTTCACCTGACCCCGCACCGGAAGGAAATGTTCATACATGCTGCCCCCTTCGTGGGAAGCTGAATCTGCCACTGCGAAGAGAATGTTCTGAAACCCATGCTGCCCTATGCACAGAGTAAAATCTTTGAGAAAAAAAATGACACTCTAAATCTGAGGTTTTGACATGGGACACCTTCGTAACACCATTTTTAATATGGGCTCAGATGGGGGTGTTCTTTTCGATTTGGAACACATGGGGTGTTCTTGGAACACCGTTTTCCTGTCACAAATTTATAACACGAGCGATTTGGAGCACGTGGAGTGTTTCATGTGTCCCAAAGTTGACAGGAAAATGGTGTTCCAAGAACACATCAGGTGTTCCGAAAAGAACATCCCATCAAGGACCTAGAAGATGAGACTGCATAAGACACACATGGGGTCTGGGGCGTAGCTCCAGCGCATTCCAAGAGTGGAGCCCCAGGCAGGGGTCTGTTGGCACAGACCCGCAGCAGCTAAAGAAAATTTGAAAGGCGCCTTAGAGACAAACGAAACAGATAGCATATGGAAAAGAATAAAATGATGAAAAATGACAGCATTAGTAAAAGATGAATAACGGCTGTTTGGGAAAGCTTTCGCAATGTGCGCAGAGTGCATTAAAATTCCACATTTGAATCTATCTTTCCAAAAAATTGACGAAAAAGCATGAATTTCACATTTTTCGATGATCGCACAAAATGTGCGTGCAAAATGATTGTGCAAAATGTGCGCAGAGTGCATTAAAATTCCACACTTGAACCTCGCATCTTAGAAAAATTGACAAAACAATATAAACCTAAGCGCAATTTTGACAATTTTTGCAGCAAGCATTCGACTTAGTCCGGCCTGGAGGCAGGGCCAAGTCACGGGCTGAATATGACCATTTTTCACGGACTTAGCACTCGGTTTACCCTGTGCTAAGTTGGCACGAGGCTGTGCAATCCCCAATTTAGCTCAGGGCCAGTGAAAGTCCGAGAGCTAACTTTAGCACGAGGACTAACTTAGCACGAAGCTGTGCAAATGCTTTTCGCTTAGCCCAGGGCCAACTTCGACTTTAGCCCCAGCCCTTGGGCTAAGTTGGAGCTGTGCAATCGACCCCTGGTGTTTGGCCCAAGGTGTTTGGCCTGGCACAGCTTGAACCCTCAATTGGAATGTTGAGCATGGTATCGTCATATGAGAGTCCAATGGCATCATCATGCGAGATTCCGATGGACACTTGTGAAGGAAACACAAAGAATATGCATAAATCCTCCACAACTTGAGTAGGTAGTGAATGGAATAAAAAGAAATCAACAAATGAGCAATGTTTCACATCTGCAGGCTGCAAAGCTGTGATGCAAATGAACACCAATGAAACAGTCATAAAGCACTGGCTAATCTCAAATGAAAATGGATAAAAGCTGGCTAAATCCTAACTATGTGCCGTACAGATTTTACAGTGGGCTCGGGATAGCTCCAAAAATAACATTTTGGGCTAAAAATACCAAATACCTTTAAAAATTCTTGCCAAATACCTGTTTCAGATTCTTCAGCATATCCATTCCCATTTGACTCATCTGCCGGTGGTAATTGGAAAACTGAGTGAATGCCTCACTTGCTCTAGTTTGGGGCTCTCTAACGCCAATAGTGGCAAACGTGTTGCCAAAAGCTGGATAGAGAAAAGATAAAAACGAGACCAGTGTCACAATAGTTGCAAATTGCACATAACATTGATGTTATGATGACTGACATTGATTGATGTTATGACATACCTATCATTTTGACTTTGCCGTCAGTCAACTTTGTCCAGTTTAACTGACGGCAAAGTTGACCATCAGTCAAACTGGGAAGATAATTTGCCAAAGTTACGCAAACCAAAGAGGCAACTTTGATCGCGATCACTTTCACCCAGTGTGGAAAACCTCAAGTGATTCTTGGACAGACATGTTCCTTTTATGGTAATAAAAGTGACCCTTATTTATGAATTGACTTCAACAACCTGACGATAAACAGCTAGGTACCTATGACAATGGGCAGCTTGATGTCATTTGGCACATTTCATCCTCAACTATCGACAGTGCGGTGTTTCCAGTTGGACCACCGACAGTATCCTGGGATCAACAACAAACATCATGTCGAAAACGTTTGTCAGTTCCAATTTTAAACTTTGATTTTCACCATTTTTACCTTGCCTAAAAACGGATTTTAGCAGTTGTGATTTGCCCAGATACAGGGTAGCCCAAAATCTTTGGCCATAGGAAAAACGTAAATTTGCTATTTTTATCATATTTTGTGATGTGAAACTTTTTCTAGCTCTAACCACAGAATGTCAAGACTTTAAACGGAAATTTTAGCAACGAACAAAGTGGTGACATCAGTGGTGGGATCTAGAAAAAGTCACAAAACACGAAATATCATAAAAACAAATAATTTAATTTTTTTGAAGTGGCCAAAGACTTTGGGCATCCCTGAATGTGCATTTGTTCTTCCGATTAAGTCTTGACATCCGTGGTAAGAGCAAGAAAAGAGTTCAGATCACAAAATTTGACAAAAACAGCAAATTTACATTTTTCTTATGGCCAAAGACTTTTGGGCTACCCTGTATATCAAAGCCATTGACAAGTCAACTGACCTTTTCATCTCCAATTGATCAAGCTACCGAAAAATGAATTGCGGTAAAAGGTAGGCACCCCAAAAAGGTAGGATCTCCACACAATTTCGATATTTTGCTGACCAGATTTTTGACATACCCACTCACTCAATTTATTCCCGAAATTCAGTGTACGCACTTCAGATGAGTATGTTCACGGCACTTGTCACTTGACGAACAATTTTGGGTTGATCATCATCTCCTTTGCCTATCATCCATTCACAACTGTGATTTACAGTGGAAAACAGTTTTGGTACCTACATGGTATCACCATCCCAAACATTCCCCTGAAACAGGAACCGCCAAAATGGCCAAACGTCATCAAACTGATAGAAGTCAACAAAGCTGATAGGCCTCACTCATGGTTGCTTTTCACCCGAGCCCATTGGGAAGAACCTGGTGCAAGCATAAATCTGCACTGCCAAATCAAAAAAGTACGAATCCGAAAAGCCTGATCCTAAAAAACACGAATCTGCACAGCCCAATCAAAAAAGCATGAATCTGCAAAGTGAGGGCTGTTCTTTGCTGACCTGGGTTTGTAACATTTTATTGTCAGTGCCTATCCACTTTATTCTCATTTTTTTCCAACTGTGCTCAAATGAGCAAGGGTTTGCCAGCAGTATTTCCAAACAGGAAACTCATCTTGTCATCTACAAATCGAAAGTTGCTATCTGAAAAAAATTAATCACAAGCTGAGTTTTCTCTCGTACAAAAAACACTTGGAACAGGACTATCTTTGGGTCCCGGATCTTGATCAGGAATCTAACCTCTGTAAACCATGAAAAGGTCAAAGTATGCCCTCAGAAGCTTCTGAGAATGCTCCAGGAGTCCTCTATAAGTGCCTTCAATCCTTGAAAGCTCATCCAGTTTCTTTATCAGACTATCGTTGCAGAGAATCGCACGTGACAAACCGAGAGCATCAGCCGTACTGCTGCTCATATTCTCAACCATTCGATGCTTCACCTGCAAAAACATAATGGTCAAAGTCAGACATAGAACAGAGAACACCATAGGTAGGCTACCTACCTAATCCAAGAAAAAGGGAGGAAAAATAAAGAGGCACCAGCAGTGCGTAGGTAATCAAATGAGAATGTGGGCAGACCTCTTCCCAATTGAGAAAATAGCACAGTAAAGTGGCTGACAATGCATGTAATTTACACGTTTGCCTCGTCAAAATATAGCCAAGCTAATTATTCAGTGTAGGAGTGCAGATAGGTGGCAAAAGCAAGACAGACCTGGGTTTTTTACAAGGATTTTCATGGCACTGAATCTCATTTCTTGCACTCATAAGCAGAAGGATGATACTCAGTGTCAATCCCCATCATACTGCATCACAAACTGGAAAGCCTGAGTCACAACATTGAGCCGTGGCAGCGACTAGCTTCATTTTTGCAGATGCGAGACAGCATCCAAAATCGTCCCACAGGATGTACCTACCCTACCCTGGGAGATTACCTCTGCAACTCCCAAAGAAAACAACCCAAGATCCAACAGCTCAAAACGTCATAAGGTAATAATGTTAGAACGAACCTTCTTCAATGCAATATCCAGTGTTTGTCCTTGTCTTGGATCAGCATGCAGCTTGTTATACGATATGGTTACATCACCCTGGGAAGAAAGAAAATAACAAAATGGGCAACCACAAAGCACCTTAGCTAACGAACACTTTTGTGCCGGGAAGAATAAAAATGTGCACTAAGGTGGTGTATTCTCCAACAAATGTGGGAATTGATCCATACTTTAAAAGAACACAGGCTGTGTTCTTTTAAAAATAGTTTGCTGCTGTGTTCTTTTAAAAATAGTTTGTGCTGTGTTCTTTAAAAATAGTTTGCTGCTGTGTTCTTTTAAAAATAGTTTGCTGCTGTGTTCTTTTAAAAATAGTTTGCTTGTGCAAACTACTTTTTCCTTGGGAGGGAGACGTTTGCATTTTGATACTCCACCATGGTTGGATGCCCCTGCATGTTGTCGGTTTTGAGAGCAATCAAATTGCAACCTGCTTTTCTCAATGGACTGATGCAGGTAGGTGCTGTTGCAATGAAGGTCTCAGCAGCTCTGAAAACTTGCACCTTGGGTATGCACTGCCCCAAAACCTATAGACTATACGCTAAGCTAAAAAACATAAATCATAACTCTTTAGACGTTTCAAAGATAACGTTGTTAGAGCACTCTAAAAATGGTGAAAAGGAATTGTCACCGCCAAAACGAAATCAGCCATTTCAACCATCTTTTGTGATTTCTTTATCATTTCAGTCAATTGAAAGGCAATTCTGGCAATTGTGAATGGGCGATTTTCCACGAAATGTGAAAATTTCCACGAAATTCATTGATTTCCACGAAATATCTCCTTTTTTCACGATATACATGCGAAAACGTCGTGATTTTCCTTTTTTAATTAAGTGGCAAGCATAGTGCACAAAAACATTTGAAAAATAAAGCTTTCTTTTGCTCTTTTCTCAGTCTCTTCTTCAGTTTATTTACATCATTTTTCCAATGTATTGTTCCTGCAAAATTCAAAGCAATCACATTGTAAAAATGACTGAAAATGCATTTTTGACAGGTTCTAGCCTTTTTATTTCCACCGCTAAATAACGAAATTTTTTTGACTTTTGAGCGAAATTTTCCAAAAATTATCACCATTTTCAACGTGCTCTAAACATTGTCAAGCCCCGTCCAAGAAAATCAGAACAACAATTGCACAGCGACACTGAAGCAAAGACAGTTGAAAACATTCAGACAAGCTGATTATCCCACCAAAAATGAGAGGTTGTCGGTAGTAAAATGATGGCCAGGTTGGTGAGTTGACAGAAAATGTGCCGCTTTGCCGCAACATGGAGATGTACCCATTTATCTTTGAATGTGTAGGAAATGTCTGAAGTTACTCTCCGGTACGTTTTGACCACCAGTGGAATCACTGTCCCTTCCGCAAGTGACAGAAGCCATGTTAGCACATTATGCTGACACAGGGGACACATAATGAGTTGAGGTTTTTGTTGCAACATGTCTTCATATTTCACTCAACACCACAAAACCAATAGGCAGCATCATGTTTACATCAATGAGACAGACCAACTGGGTATTTGTCATCATGGCTCATGGAGGCACTCTTGTATTCTGCTCAGGTCAGCTCTTTAATCCCGTGCCCCCTGGAAGGTTCTATTCCCCACTTCATTTGAATGCAACAATTTGAAAGGGTTCCCAACCTACGTAGAGAATTGGCATCGTTCTCACTGCCGTGGATAAATTCAACTTGCCCAATGCAACTGGTTGCCGAGGGTTCAGCCTTCCTTGCTTGCGAGCTGGCATCATTTCCATCGCCATGGATGAATTATCCAAGTTTCCCATTGCTCAGTGTAACCCGTTGCAGGGGTTCAGCATACCTACCTAGTGAATTAGCATCATTCCCATTGGCATGGATAAATTCAACATGCCCGATTCATTCAGTTACAAGGATCAGCCTGTCAAGGTACCCAGCCCTGGGTACCTGGGGATAAATAAAGAAAGAAACAGCAGGCTTGTTCATACCTTTTGTGCTTGGATCATCTTTGCCACATCCACTTTGGTGCTGCCTTTCACCGACGTTCCATTGACACCAGTTATCTCATCACCACTTTGAAGCACCCCATCTTTAGCTGCCGGTGTGTTGTCAAATACCTTCAAGTAAAAATAAGAAAATGGGGCATCTTGATGAAAAAGAAATCAAACTCCAAAAGCATATTTGCCATAGGTACCTGCTGTAGTTGTCTGTGCCGTGGTGGTGGAGCTTTGTAGAAACGAATAACACATGCATGGCCCCTCCAGAGCAACCCAACTACAACATGTTAGAAAAGATTTTTACCTTCCTGCTTGTCTTACGCCTATGCACTTCCCTTCTGTGAATAAGCGGCACCCTTATTATTTGTCATTGCATAGGGACACTTGACAAAATGACGACATGCCCAATGTTGCATAAATTTAGCTCAAGTGTCCCTATGCAATGACAAATAATAAGGGTGCCGCTTATTCACAGAAGGGAAGTGCATAGGCATAAGACAAGTCGGAAGGTAAAAATCTTTTCTTTGAAGGAAAGCCATAGAGCTTTTTCCTGGTGTTTCCCAGCTGATTTATACCAGGGGTGTAATCTGCCAAACGAATGGATTCCGCTGACCCACAGAAGGAAGTGCATATGTAGCATTAGATAAGAATCGAACAGAGCAAAAAGTTTTAACCAGAAGTTAACCAAAAATACACCAAACTGGAAGTAACCAAAACTGACACCGCACAAAGCTAAATTCACTGAACTCGGTCCTGTGTACAAAATGTGGGAAGGCCGAATGGCTGAGGCTGAATAGAGGCACAGGCCGAACTGAAACTGCTGAAAATGTTCATTACGGCAATTATTCTATGCCATATAGGTACATACTTCAAACAAACCTGAACAACATATAGACAAGGACATAGTGGGGCTCCGCCACCAATACTGATGCCAACAAGATTGGAGTCATCTTTCTTCAATCTCACAATTCCCGACGTCACCTTCATGCCCCTAAAACAGACAATAGGCAAGTTGTAATTTATTGTTAAAGTTTGTGAAGATAAATAAACCTTTTGAACACGATTGTTACGTCAACGTAACATCCTTAAGGGCAGTCACGTGACGACAACAGCCCTTGAGGGAGAAATATCATTTTTTTGAATTTCACAGAATTGGTCAGATGAAACCTTCCTCCACATTCAGCAAAAATAAAAAATGCGAAAATCCATCAGCATAGCCTGAAAAATGCAAAATATATGGTGAAAAAATCCTTGAAAGAGAAATTCAATATTAATTGGAGAGGGTTCCTGGGATTAGTGGTCCTTGGAATCCAATATAAGCATAAAAAATTGTTCCCATGCACGCTTCAGTTATGCAAGCACCAGTCATCTGACTGGCAATATTTTTTGTGACCTCCCATTTGGCAGCAATAAATTTTCAAATGCTGTCGCTGTGAAATTTTTTTCTGGTGATTTTTCTTTTATTGAATTGAATAGGAAGTTTTGTAGGCAACATGTAAGGACATAAGTTCCAGTCCCAAAAATGCATTGTTCCTTCTTCTTGCAGTCATTTTGATCATCAAATACTCATTTATTCATCTGCACCTTTCTGGAGTCCTTCTCACCTCAAAAGATTGGATGCATTTTTTCCAAATGGGAAGAGAAACCATGCAGTCAGTTCAAAAAACTCCAACTCGCAAATGACTGCAGCAAAATGCATTGCATTGATAAAATGCGTAATGCGTTTCCAATGGGGTTTAGAACTTTGGATACATTTGACCTCTCCCCAGCATGTCCGTTGGTATACCTAATCTCTCACTTCATGGGATGCCTCTCAATATTGAGAACAATAAACATACATTTTCCACAATAAGAAAACTGAATTTCTTTCATGTCCAGTGAGGTGGAATGCAAGAGATGTGCGTGCCCCCTTATGATGATTGTTACGTGAGTGTAATAAACAGGCTTCAGATGTGCCAAGCACCTGATGCAAACTTCATTCCAATTCAGAAAACCAACCAGCTTTTATATCTGCTAGGAGCAAAGTTATGTGGGTAAGCGTAACAATCGGAACGGCAATAGCCTTCATGTACGAAGTAAGCAGAAGGTTTAATGACCAGGCCTAGGGCAAAAGTTAAAAGGCATTTGGAACCAATGAAAATTAAAGTTGGTTGCACTTCTTGTTGATGGTCTAGGGGACTGCAACCTTTTATTAAACCAGGCCAAAAGATCCAAGGCACATCATCAATGCTAAAGTCAGAGTCGATCAGCTCAATAGTTGTACATTCACAGGACGACAACCACCTAACAAACTCAATGAAAAAAGTAGTGGGTTTTAATGTTGCTGAAAGTATATTTTAAGTGGGCCTTGTGTAGCTGGTGGGTGGCAAAAGCTGAACATACACCGCATCACTTGTTTTATTGTGCAATGACGAACAATTTGACACGGTAGAAAAAGCATTGAAATGTATCTGGGTAGGCAGGTGGTACATTCCTAGCAAGAATAAAGAAAATGAACCATGCTAAAAAAAGCAAAAATGAAAAAATCACATACAAGCGATCTTCAAAAAGTTCCAGATTTGGTGGTGGGGTAGGTTCATCTGGGTCATAATTCGGCACAGGATAATATCCATCAGCAGCATAAGGCCACAACTGGTCGACCATTCCACGGCTTTCTAATAATTGGTGGCGAAGTGCATGCGTGTAAAACATGAAAATATGCCTTATGCTATGCACACAGCAAATAGGTAGCACTAAAATAAAATTCTACAGCAACAGAAAGGAACATGCAAAAAGCAAGATTATTAATTTGGATAGGAGATAGGTACCTGGGCTCACCAATAATGCTGGATTCATTGCAACAAACCTGAAATAGGGTGGAGGAATAAGTGAGGTGGAGTTGGAATGGATCAGGGATTTTCTAAAGCTGATCACTGATTGCATGTAAAGTAGGTAGGTAAACATAAGCCGTTACTTGAACGTAATTGAGGGGCTCGAGTTGTTAAGGAGATATCCCAACTTCCTGAAGCTGCTTTAAACTGTCTTGATTGATGTTGAAAATTGGTTCAGATCCTCTGGCATGAGGCTCCATGTTGCTAAATTCGTTTTGTTATCTTTTACGGACAAGACTTATCTTGCTGTCGGAAAATAATATTTTTGTCAAATGTTGAACTGCCTTTTTTTTTCTAATTTTTATTCAAATTCATTTTGACAAAAGTGTCCAAGAAACAAGTGTTGTTTTGTTCAATAATATAATTAACATTGACACTCACCATTGATGCAGGGTGAGACCAGTGCTCAATTATTTCAGGTTATATTTATGCAGACGGTGATCACGAGATCACCCTTCTCAGATTGTGCGGGGTACTTCGGCATTACATTCACAAAGACATTGAATTGGGGTAAGAAGGTTGATAAGATCACCAGAGCGAGTAGAGTGGTGAGGGATAAAGTCCGCCTTGAATTGGTTTGATCCCTTCTTGAGTACCAACGCGCCAACTTCATGGGACCCATATCACCTGATTCATGTTGAAAACGGGAGAGAGTCCAAAGACGAGCAGCTTGCTTTGTGCTTGCATTCTACTCTTTCCCCAGCAGCATAACTGCTCTGTAAACATTTTTTTAGGACAGTCTTCCTTGTCAAAATGCAGATCTGCCTCAAGATGAATTGGGCTGTTTCACTGCCTAAATATGTTGGTGGTTGGTCAGACAGACCGGACCGTGTGAGTGGAATGCTTTGAGCCCAGCAGTTTTTTTTGGCAATGCTCGTGACATTGGCAAGTGCTGAAACTTTCAGGAGACATATTTTGCAGAGAACATGCCTATTGATCTAGATTTCTCCTGCCAGAATGCATTGAATATTGTTTTGCTAGAAAATTGTTTCCTTTATGCTCCGTTTTAAATTTATTTATGCACTACGACAATGCTAAATGGATGTTATTGTTTGATCAATTCACCTTGTAATAATTTATGTTGGAGATGTCCATGATTGGCACATGTCGAAAACAGATCCACTGACAAGCTGTAAATGCACATGTGACATGGGCACCTTCAACTAAGATTCATCCAGTTCAGTCTCAGTGCGATGGTCAGGTCATTTCAACTGGATTTTTTGTAGAAATGGTTGAAGGTAGGTACACCTCCCACCTCAATAATAATGTTTAACAGGGACTGCGGACAACAACTGCAAGAACACAACAGACATGAACCTTATGTGACGTTTTTTGAACTCAAGGTATATTTGACATGACCAAGTACCTATTGGGACCATTATCTACAATCCACCCTTCTAAACCTGATATTCGATCCCTGCATTGAGGCACAAAAAACAAGAGGCAACTGAATTTGCAATCCAGGTCTCCTGCGCTGGGTGCTCTCTGATATCCAGGCTGCTAAATGGCACAGAGCAGTCTTACACAAAGTCATGATAGCTTGCAAGCAAGTCAAATAGGCACAAGTTAAGCAGTGCAGAAAGGCTATTACGTGTAACAGGCTCCATTGGAAAACTAGGCTATGAAATAAGGAACTACTCACAAAATAGGAACAAAAGGCTATGCTACATAATTTCAACAGACATGCAACACAGTCTAATATCATGTCTAATTCATAACATCATTATCATATCGTAAAAAACAATATCATGCAACACAGTCTTATGTGAGTATAATCTGTCACGAAATCAACCATGCTGCAGCACACATCCACACATTAAAAAGACAGAGCATCTGTCATTAGGTACAATTCTCAATGGGGCTTTCCAAAGCGAGGATGGAAAAACAAAACAAGAAAGAGACGGCACATTCAACTAAATTTCTCTTAGCTATTTTAAACATACATTTTGTCTTCGTCGTAAAAGAAATCACTTTCTTGATTCATTTTTCAGGCTCATCAGTGTGTCACTTCAATAATAATTCATCTGTAAAGGACTCCATCACTTTATGCCGACAACAGAACAATATGATTTGCACAGGTCCGTGCCTGCGAACCCTACCTAACATTGCCCATATTGATCATTGTTTTACAAACTAACTTTTCTCCTTGGTTTTACCAATTGCTACAAAATTACTGTGAAAAGAAGCAAATAAATTATCATAGTTTTCCAAATAACATTTCACTGCCAATCAGATATCCACACTGCTGACTATGATATTCTATTCGGTGTACTGCATAACCACACAGTTTGGCTATGCCAGCCAACAATCTGACATTCTAGCATACCTAGGTACTAGGCAAAACTAGGAGGTGTTTGATTGCAAACTAAGGTCATACCCACTTAAGTAGGCGTCGGTAAGTTCCTAATTCAAATTAGGTATGTATTAAAGATCCATTCGGCAAAAAAGCAGGCAGTCCCATAATGTTACAACAAGGCTTGGAGAAACCACTCACGGTGGAGAGATGTGGTCTGGGCAAAGTTGCGGGTTAAGTACCTTCATGCATTTCTTCTTTGATGTGGCATTTTACCTGGCATTGTGAGCAAAAACAGGACCACATCTCTCCATCGTCAATGACCACACCCCATCAGGTCGGAGTTCAAGTTGCAAGTGTTTGTCCGCTGTCCTCCGATCTGATCGGCAAAGTCCAAAACTGCCGCTCTGCTGGGTTGCAGTTTTGCAGTAGGCAGGAAAACCTGCCGACTGCCGCCTCATAATTTCTGCCTGCCGCCTCGGTTCTTTTTCTCGCTCTCCTCCTAACCATGAGCAAATGAGCCGGCGGACACGGTGGAGGTGGACGATAGAGGATCAAGCTGACAGTGGAGTTTTTGTGCTTGTTTTTTTTTTTTTCTTCTTATTTTTCTTCTTTCATTTTTGTTTCTTTCATATTTGCCTTGTAAGGAATTAAACGACGGGTGTCCTGCGCAGGTGCCCGAATTCAGTCTGAGCATGCGTGCAATGCATGAACTCGTTCGAGACGCGGCACGAACACCCGTCATCCAAGGTTGTGGAAAACTGGCGACTTCCCAAACCAGGAGCCAAAACCACCCAAACCAGCAACCAAAGCCACCAAAACCGGCAACGAAATGAACCGTAACCTGCAACCCAAACCATCAATTTAGCAGACATTTTGTTGTCTTGTTTGGCCGCTACAAACCAAACACTTGAACTTCTTGTAGTTCTTGCCCTCAATTTCATGGATTGGTGGTTTGGACATATGGTTTCTAGTTTTTTTTTTTCTAGTTTCTAGTTTTTTTTTTATTTTTATTTATTATTCACAAACCAAAAATTGAATTTCATCAACTCACCGATAGACCGATCCAGTAGACCAGCAAGACATGCGAGGTGAAACAAAGTCCAATGATGTGCTTACAGGACAGTGGTTGAAGACATCCGACACAAAATGGAATGCATCAAGTCCAATTTAAGATGAGCACAATAGGTAATGTGTTGCGAATTTGGATTTGAGTAAATCGGCAATAAGGAAATTCACCTAGAATGAATCGCCGAGCATGGATCGGCCAAAGGTGGAAGGAAAGAAAGAGTAAAGAAAAATAACAATGCTTAATGTGTAATGCTAAAGTAACTAATGATATCGGGAAAAAAAACAAGTGCAACAGCAGAAACGTCTACCTACATGTGGATGATTTTGAATTTCACGAGCAGGCCCTTACAATTTCTTTCATAGACTGGCTATGAATGGGAGAGGGAATTGGCGGAGCCAGGACGAGGCCCCCTCCTAAATAGCCTTAAGGTGAATTTTCTATGGGTAAGAATGCTAGTGGGCAGTAAGAGGCCGGGAAACTGCAAATGCATTGCATTTTTTGTTTTTTGGTTTGGGTGGTTGCTGATTTTGCCAGTTGATCGCGCAGCCAGCCGGCCAGTTGCGATCCGAAGTGTACCTGTACATTTACGCCTTGTCACTGCAGGCACGTCAGTGACGTTAGCTTCATGTTCATATTCACAAAGATCAGGGGTCTCCAAATTTTAATTTTGAAATGCGCTTGAGACGTTTTCCAGGACGACAACACACGTCGCACGGCCTCCAAATTCCGCGTGCCCCAGCAGAAACTTCCACCCTTTCGTAAAGAAGGGTTGTGTTGGGAACTTTTTTATAAAATGACGGATTTTAGGCCAAAATGACCTTTTGTCATTCGGGGTCAAAAATTGGCAGACACGTTTTTGACCACCAAACAACATCGCAGACTCTCCAAATTTCGTGTACTGAAAGACATTGACACCCTCTAGTGAAGTGTTGGGATGGATTTTTGAAATGACCTTTATTTTAGGCCAAAATGACCTTTGTGTCATTCTGGTAAAAAAAAAGCAACAAGGCCAGCAAGCACCCACCTACCTACCTAGTCAAATCGGTCATCCCAACAAAAACAGTCACAGAGGCCAACCTTTCAAAAGTAAGAGGAAGTAATAACCCACAGAAAAATTGTGCCCAGAGATGAAGAAAAACCCGCCATTGAGGTGGCAGCAGTCCACCGGCCACACTGCATCGTCTTCCCAAGGTACCCCCTCATTGCAAGGCAATGAGGGGGACCGCTGCAAATTTGGCGGTGGTGTCTTGGTAGGCATTCAGTGTTCACTAAATTCCTCTCTTGTCTTTCTCAGCTCTTCACACGAATTTCTCATATGCTCCGTTATTCTGAAGTCGTTAGGTAACAAACCCTTCCACATTGTCGGTGGTTACCGTCCTCCTGATTCTTCTTCGGACTTTTTCCGAGAAATTTCTTCGGAACTTGTCAGTCTTGGTCTTTCTGCAGATTTGGAAGATCCTCTGCTGATAGCTGGTGACTTCAATCTTCCTGGTGTGAACTGGGACACTCTCTCTCCAACTCCAAATTGCTATTATGGCCTCTCTGTCAACCGAGCTGCTATTGAACTCTGCCTTGATTTCGGCCTTGATCAGACGGTTAAGGTTCCTACTAGGCCAGCTT
>JASGXE010005211.1:0-26215 GCA_030068105.1 Sinentomon sp. SZTP_YWyxl
TGGGCGCGAAAACAAACCTGAAAATCGAAAGGAAGGAGGGAATCCAACGAAAAACAAAAGTGAGTCACCCACTGCCGGAGAATAAGGATTTTAAAAGATAGGGAGATAAGCCCTGGCGTAGGTATATATTTTCTGAAGACCTCTGAACTTTCCAGTCAACGACAGACTGGTTTGAAGAGATTTTAGACCACAGCGGCGAATACTGACCCAATCCGAGGGGCTGCGTTAAACTTCACTGATATGCTTATTTGGGGGAACAGAGCTGGTCCTACTGCTACTTGGTCCTACCGTAACCTGGTCCTACTTTTTCTTTGCGCGCCGAAAAAATTCGATCCAAATTTCATTCGATCCAATTAGCAGTAGGACCAGATTACGGTAGGACCAGGTTACGGTAGGACCAGATTACGGTAGGACCAAGTTACGGTAGGACCAGATTACGATCGGTCCAGATTGCGGTAGGTCCAGGTTACGGTAGGACCAGATTACGGTAGGTCCAGATCAAGGAAGGTCCAAATTACGGTAGGACTTGGTTACGGTAGGACCAGATTACGGTTGGACCAAATTACGGTAGGACTAGATTACGGTAGGACCAGATTACGGTAGGACTTAAAGCCAAACCGCATTTTTCTCCGAATTTCTGGATGTTTGCGCTGAGGTAGTTGCGTTGTTTTTGTTCTGAACGTGATTGCTCTCCGACTGCCGATAAAGATAGAGACAAAAACGGACGCAATAACCGCCCGGTGAATTTTTCACGACTTTGATGGGGAGTAGCCAGAGGAGGCAGGCCAGATTGGGTTTAGGGTCAGGTTGGGGTAAGGTTTGGTTAGGTTAGGTAAGGTTAGGTTCGGTTAGGTTTGATTGCTGCCTTTCGTGATTCATCATTTATTTGCAGTGGGGCGCTTTTGAGAGCCAGTATCAAAACAACAGAACTGCCACTGCGAAACTGTGCCTGGATTTCGGACCAGATCGCAGTAGGTCTTAGTTACGGTAGGACCACGTTACGGTAGGATCAGATTACGGTAGGACCAGATTACTGCAGGACCAGATTACGGTAGGACCTAGTTACAGTAGGACCAGGTTACGGTTGGACCAGATTACGGTAGGTCCAGGTTACGGTAGGTCCAGGTTGCGGTAGGACCAGATTACGGTAGGACCAGATTACGGTAGGACCAGATTACGGTAGGTCCAGATTACAGTCGGTCCAAATTACGGTAGGACCTGGTTACAGTAGGTCCAGGTTACGGTAGAACCAGGTTACGGTAGGACCAGATCACGGTAGGTCCAAATTCCGGTAGGACTTGGTTACGGTAGGACCAGGTTACGGTAGGGCCAGATTACGGTGGGACCAGATCACGGTAGGTTCAGATTACGGCAGGACTTGGTTACGGTACGACCAGATTACAGTAGGACCAGGTTACTGTAGGACCAGATTACGGTAGGACCAAATTACGGTAGTACCAGATTACCGTTGGACCAGATTACGGTAGGACTTGGTTACGGTAGGACTTGGTTACGGTAGGACCAGGTTACGGTAGGACTAAAAATGAGTAGGACCAGGTTACGGTAGGACCAGGTAGCAGTAGGACCACTTCATACGACCCGCTTATTTGGCTTATAAGCTCGATTTTTTGCAAACGATTTTCGTTGTTTTTGGATATCTGAAAACTTGAACCACGAACTGTCACCACTGCAGTTCCTTCACCACTACAATTCTGTTATCCCATAGTTCTTTCACCACTACAGTTCCTTCACCGCTGCAAATCCGTCACCATTATAGTTCCTTCAGCACTACAATTCCATCATCACCATAGCTCCTTCACCGCTGCAGTACCTTCACCACACCAAATCCGTCACCATTAATCCAGTTCTTTCAGCACAACAATTCCGTAACAACTACAGTTCCCTCATCACTGCAATGTCGTCACCACAACAGTTCCGTCATCACTGCTATTCTGTCACCACCACAGTTCTGTCATCACCAGAAATCCGCAATCCGCCACCATATACACATAATATTGTCACATAAACACTGGTACAATGTGGAAATGGATATCTGTACGAACTTAACCCTACCCAACCCAACCTCCCCAAGGGGTATCCATAGGGGTGCCCATGGTATCCATATTTTAGGGATTGGTAGGATTGGTACCTGCCCTGAAAGAAAGAAAAGCGTGTACCTACGTTGGAAATAATTTATTTTGCATAATATTCGAAAACAAAATTAAACAAAGGTTCAAATTTTGAAGTTTTCGCCTTTGTAGGCATACTAATCGGCAAACGTAACACTGTGCTGTCTTGTTTACTTTAGGACGTGTGTTTCTGGTTTGGATATGATCGCCAGCTCGCGTCGACTCTAGAATTTGATTTCAACTTGAATGACCTTGGCGCAAAAATATCAACAGCTGATGGTCCCGCAAACGCGGCGATTCCATCACCTCTTCAACACTTGGACAATGAGAGGACTTGCTAAAAATCATTCGCAGAATCGCAGCACCCTGTTTCTTTTATCGTTTAGCGTACAATGGCGACTGAATTACCTTTCACAGACATGTAAAATAGCGACTCTTCAGATTTTAACAAAATTCACATGCTGCAGAAATAAAGGATCCTCTCAAAAACCGAGGTCAAATTTAAAACTCTGGCACCGCCAGAAAGCTTTGCTGTATTCTGACACTTTAATTTCTACCGCCTTTTTACTCCTGTGCATGCACAGGAGGAAAAAGAAAGAAAAGTTTCGGAGGCTTCAGTTAAATGGGAAAACACGTGTATAATTCCGTCACCATTCGGAACAATTCACATTGATAAGTTTTTTTTTGCTTGAAATTGCAAACGAGAGGAAACTGTAAACCGAATGAAAGGTGACAAGCATACACAAACTACATCGTCAACAAAATAGCTTGAAAAGAGATCAAAAACTTCACCACGGTGTAATATTCCATCACCTAAATGTACAAAACCCCAATTGACTGAAGTTTCGATTCCCCGAATGCTCCATCAGAACTTCAGCTCTGTTTTTTTTACCCAAACCTCCCAAATCCCCCGGACATCAACAGGTTAATGGCGAACAATCCACCCCAATTTGGGTACATCTGCATTCGACACATGGTCCGGAGAGTTCGTCAATAATCCTGCCAACTCGATACATCCGTCCGAGGATGTTACATTCGGAAACCCTAAGTCCAGCACCACCAACGGAATGGAGGCCGAACGGATCGGAGTGTGGTGGTTGAGCCGGTTGGGAGGAGGACTTGGTGACTGCAGGTGCGACGGTTGGTGAGGCGATCGGTGATCGAACACTGTTCGCCACGCTGTCAGCAGCGTTGTTATCGCTGACATCGAAGTTGACGAAAGGTTTGAACATTGAGATCGTGTCCAGTATGGAGTCCCCGTTGAAGTCCAGGGTGATCGGTTTCAAGGTGGTCGGTGGATGTAGTGACGTCTGCGTGGGACGGAGTTTAGTCGACAGAGCCGTTTTTGTGGTTGTTGGAGAGCTTGACAGTGGTCTTGAGGAGATTTGGGGACGATCTGATGAGGTCTTGAAGGCTGTTGTAACCGTGTTTCTGCTTTGCGTCGTGATTGGTGCTGAAATGAGACGATAAAAATAGGCTCTTGGGTTTGTACTGTGCTGTCTTGTCGAATAGAATGTGTAATTTACAATTGAAAACATTCAAAATCACAATTAGATTAAAGGATGGAAAAAACAAAGTAAGTTTAATTACTTTGTTTTTACAGAACGAGAAACAAAAACGTTCATGTAAAAAATTCGACCAATCAGCGCAGGATGGGAAGAGTTTGATTCAACTCCCGAAGGGTTTTCGAAAAATAAAGAATGAAACTGCGTTCTTTTTGATTTTCTGAGCCTCTGAGGGAACCCAGCATTTGTTGATAAGAGAGCGTATTGCATTGAGCTCGTATTTCATTAAGGAATAAGCAGGGAACCCCAAAAGATTTTTTCCAAAGTACGAGGGCGTCAGTCGAGGGGACTGAACAGGATGGCATATCAACGAATCATTGATTCGTCCAATTCTTTTGGTCAAGCGCGTAGTTTTCCTTCCGTTCAGGTACATGTCGTGATTGGGACGTTTGCCGTGGAGAGTATAGCTTCGGTCGAAAATTCTTGACTGTGCCTCGCTACATTTGAAAATGTTTCATAGCTGTTCTGAGAAACATCCTACTGAGTCAGAAGGCCATGAGAGAGATGGCAGATGGCACAAACCCTGACTGACCTTTTGATGTGGTTTGAACAACCACCGTTGGCGAAGCTGTTTGCGGAGCCGGTCCCCTTGTTGCGATTGAGTCTGAAATTTTGGTAGTAGGAGCCTTGGTGGGCGTGGACTTTGGTGTCGTCATGGAAACCGTCATCGTTGTCGTGGAAACGGAGGCGGGGCTAGCCGTCTTCTCGGTGCTCCTGTTCATCTTCTCTTGCAGCGTGATCAGGCTGGGGAGGTTGGGAGCCGGATGCTGTTTGATGACGTCACGAAACGGGTTGACCGTGCTGACTTTCGATGCAATTGTCGGCGGAGAGGGCAGGTGGTCTAGGAGGCCGGGGGCGATCCCAACCGGTTCCGACTCCCCAATGCCAACATCCGGCTCTTCGTCGTGAAAGATGTTCGGAATTGGCTTCTTTATTTCCGCTTCTGAAAATTTTTAAAATTTAGGTACTTTTAGCTTATCTTAAATACAGATTTGTTCTGCATTGAGGAGGCCGTACTAAACAACTGGAATCTAAAAACAATCGGTCGGGCACCGTGAAAAAAGCTCGGGTATTTTGTTTCCAAGGTTGTCACAAATGAACGATGGACGTTTCAGCAAAGCTCAAGCAGAGGGAATTTAGTTGTACGAGCAGAGGGGTTGCAACAAATAAAACGAGTGGCTCTGGACTGGACAGTTTCAAGTAGCGGTCCCACACTGAGGGGGATCCCACGCACAGATGCATATTCCAATATCCTGTTAAAGAAATCTGCAATGCAATACCTCCGAGGCGCAAGGTGATAAGCGAATCGCATGACCAATCTGACCACATTTGTGGGTCGCTTCCCATTTCACAAAATTCCAGCTCTGTCAAATTTCGGAGCAATTCATGAAATTTTTGCGTCAGATGAGTCTCGATTGCCATAATGATTGCATCATTTGGACAAACATTTGGTTGCGAAAAAAAAAGCAGCGAACTTGATGCTCGGATACGATAATTCTCAAGCGTACTTGTTTTTTTCATTGCTTGTCTGACACGAACAATGTTTTGGCAGCTTGTGGGGCTCTGATTGGGTCGCTGTTTGGGTTGCGGTTGGGTTGTCATCGGAGATTGGGTTGTCACAGATTTTTGTGGGTCGCTTCCCATTTCACAAAATTCCAGCTCTGTCAAATTTCTTTTTTTTTTTTTATTTATTTTTATTTTTTAATTTTTTTTTTTATTTATTTTTTTTTTTTATTTATTTTTTTTTATTTATTTTTTTTATTATTTTTTTTTTTTTTTTTGAATGAATTTCATGAATTTTCATGAAATTTTCATGAAATTTTCATGAAATGAATTTCATGAAAATTCATGAATTTCGGAGCAATTCATGAAATTTTTGCGTCAGATGAGTCTCGATTGCCATAATGATTGCATCATTTGGACAAACATTTGGTTGCGACAAAAAAAAGCAGCGAACTTGATGCTCGGATACGATAATTCTCAAGCGTACTTGTTTTTTTCATTGCTTGTCTGACACGAACAATGTTTTGGCAGCTTGTGGGGCTCTGATTGGGTCGCTGTTTGGGTTGCGGTTGGGTTGTCATCGGAGATTGGGTTGTCACAGATTTTTGTGGGTCGCTTCCCATTTCACAAAATTCCAGCTCTGTCAAATTTCGGAGCAATTCATGAAATTTTTGCGTCTGATGAGTCTCGATTGCCATAATGATTGCATTATTTGGACAAACATTTGGTTGCGACAAAAAAAAAGCAGCGAACTTGATGCTCGGATACGATAATTCTCAAGCGTACTTGTTTTTTTCATTGCTTGTCTGACACGAACAATGTTTTGGCAGCTTGTGGGGCTCTGATTGGGTCGCTGTTTGGGTTGCGGTTGGGTTGTCATCGGAGATTGGGTTGTCACAGATTTTTGTGGGTCGCTTCCCATTTCACAAAATTCCAGCTCTGTCAAATTTCGGAGCAATTCATGAAATTTTTGCGTCAGATGAGTCTCGATTGCCATAATGATTGCATCATTTGGACAAACATTTGGTTGCGACAAAAAAAAGCAGCGAACTTGATGCTCGGATACGATAATTCTCAAGCGTACTTGTTTTTTTCATTGCTTGTCTGACACGAACAATGTTTTGGCAGCTTGTGGGGCTCTGATTGGGTCGCTGTTTGGGTTGCGGTTGGGTTGTCATCGGAGATTGGGTTGTCACAGATTTGCAGTGTCATTGGGTTGTCAATAGGTTGTCATTGGGTTGTCAATAGGTCGTCATTGGGTTGCCATTGTTTTTCGCCCGCCAGGCCGGACTGGAGGTGTTTTTAGTGTGTTTCTGCATATTTGTGAAGTTTTTGGTTTGTTTTTTCTTTTTTTTTTATCACCTAACGCCAGTGCATGATCATTTTGCCTGGGTTTTGAACAAATAAAAAAAAAACAATAAAGAAGATTGAGTTGCAATTGGGTTGTCACTGGACGTTTTATTGTATTGCAAATGGGTTGTCATTGGTCATTGTGTTATTATTATTATTATTAATTCAAAAAACTGCCACAAACAATTTGGTGACAGTGACGGGCACAGCCCCTAGTCAAGCAAGGTTAAAACAAAACAAAACACACATTTCAATTCAACAAAATAAAAGCAGCCAGGAAACGGAAACTGATTATGCAAGTAAAAAAATTTAGATGGAATGCTGACCGGTGCGAGAGAAGAATGCAATGGTAGTGCTTATAACATCGGAGCTAGGAGGAAGGGCATTCCATTCGTTTATAGTGCGTGGAAAAAACGACGTGGCAAGAATATTAGTGCGGCAGAGTGGAATAACGAAACTCATGCCATTATCTGTGCGTCGCTGGTTGGTTTTGAGAGAATAGCTTGTTGGAATATGGGCAGATATCTTGTTGGTCAAGAGATCAAAGAACATGTTGAGCCGCCTTTGTCGTCGCCTACTCTCAAGAGTTGGGAGGTTTAGTTCGTTTAACATGGCAGTGACGCTCGCGGTTCGGTCATATCGACCTGTTATAACCCGCGCTGCTCTCCGCTGAACGCTTTCCAGCAACTGTGAGTCTTTTTTATTTGCCGTTCTCATTCGGTTTCCACTGCCCGTCATTGGGTTGTCATGGCGTTGTCATTTGGTTGTCATGGCGTTTTCATCGGGTTGTTATTGGGTATTCATTAGGTTTTTATTGGGTTTCATTGCAATGCGTTGCATTATGGCTAACACTGCTTTGTTGTTCTCCGGCCCATCACTGTTTCATTTCGTTGTGTCCTCAATCGAAACAAAAACAAATAAATAAATTATTAAGATGTCTAGAGTCAAGTGAACTCGGCTCCTGTTTAAGGAAACACAGTGTTACTTTGATGTAATTATCTCCAAAGGTGTGCGAGGCAATCATCACACACCTTTGGAGGTAATTACACCAAAGTAACACTGTGTTACCTTAACCAGGAGCCGAGTTCACTGGACTCTTAGACATCATGTTACCCTCTCAAGGCTTCCAAAATAACATTTTCTCAATTCTGATCAATGATTATGTTACAACCCAAACTCAAGATGCACACGAAGAGCCTTACCGCATATTATCTCGTCGCAACACATTCCAGTTCTGTATCGCCCGAAACAGCCAAGCGGTGGAGCCTCGCAGACTATCTCCTGGCAGAGGATCGCCCCACGTGAGCATTTACACTTGACGCAAGGATTCGGCTGAGAGACAAGGTCGCCATCTTTGACCAGACGATCGTCGACAAGGCATGTTTCTACACGTAAAGAGTATACAGTTGGTAAAAAAATTTCTCTTTGCCGATATGACATTTAAAAATGTAACTTGTGGCCTTCAAATGTGGCTCCTGGGTTGTGGAGGGTCATGTTTCTGCAAAACGCATCACTCTCCAACATCAATAGTGGCGTGGTGAGTCCAACGGTGCATTTCACTGAGGCAGAAATTGGGTAGTATTGGGTAGAAATTGGGTAGAAATTGGGTAGAAATTGGGTAGAAATTGGGTAGAAATTGGTTGTGGATGATCAATCATAGGTGAATATGAAGCTGAGATGAAAATTGTGTCAGATATCGCGGTCGTAAGAGAAGCCCTTCCAAGTTGCCACACACAGCATTCAAATGTTGTGTGTGGCAACGCCCCAGCACCCTATAAAATCCAGGTTACAGTTTCAAAGACCTGCCTGCCGCCTCAACCCCGCCTCAACCGCCTCAACCGCCTCAACCTTCTCAACCTCCTCAACCGCCTCAACCTTCTCAACCTCCTCAACCGCCTCAACGCCTTAACATTTCTTGCGGATCCAGTTTCATTCTTCAATGATTGAAAGACTGTTCTTTGGTAACAGTCTTTGAAACTGTTACCAAAATCTACCCCAATGGTTGAGTTAATAACCTGTATAGTTGAGTTATTAACCTGGATTCTTTCCTTGGAAATTTCCAAATTCGTTGGGTATCTTTCCTTCGCTGCCGATTTTGCTGTGGATAACTGAAACATTCTTGTCGGGTCGAGCTGGCAGCTTTTCTATGCTGGCTACATGCCACTGTTGATTGGCTGTTCCTTCCGCAGGGTCAACCGTGTCATCAATGGGATCCGGTTCTGGTGAGAATTCTATTTTGGTTTTTGTTACCGTTCCACTCGCCGGAACGAAATGCTGCGGACGATGGGGAATGAATCCACCTGGAAACAACACATGTGTTCAAGATGTTAATGCAAGGAGAAGAACTTTGATCAGTTTTTGAAAATGCCGGTTATTTTACTCATTTTGGGACACAGACTGAGCATGTTCTGAAGTGTGCTTAGACGGAGGCAAAAGAAATAGGTAATTTTTATTTAACAGATGATGGTTGCTGCCGAGGATGGAGTGCCCTTTTGGGCCACTGGTGCTATCGACCTCTTTGGTCAGATAGTGTCACTAGTTTTTCTCCGCGAAAGTTAGTGGGGGTTTTTCAAAACCCCCACGTACCCGAACCTACCACCCACAGCGAGGTTTTCCTTGCACTCCCGTGTCAGTGAAGTTCATCGCACCGTTTTTGAATCTACTGTACGATATAAGTAGAATTTCTTGGCGTTGGACCTTTTCGTCAAACGGATTTCGATATACAGGGTAGCCCAAAAGTCCCAGGCCATAGCAAAATTGAAAATTTGATGTTTTTATCTATTTTATATCTTAAACATTTTGTCGCTCCAACCAAGGCTGCAAACACTTTATCGGATAAAGTGTTAAAAAAAACACTTTTTTTAACACTACATTGCACATGCAGGGTAGCCCAAAAGTCTTTGGCCATAGGAAAAATGTAAATTTTCTGTTTTTATCATATTTTGTGACCTGAAATTTTTTCTAGCTCTAACCAAGGATGTCATCCACTTTATTCGGGACTGCAATCTTCGGATTAAAGTCTTGACAGCCGTGGTTGGAGCTGGTACAAACTTCAGATAACAATTCGTGGGTAAAGTCGATCTGTTGGGGGGACGGAATATTCCGTCCGGGGACGGAAAAATCCGTCCGGGGATGAGGGAAAAAGTAAAATCGGTTGGGATGGGAGCGTTCCCATCGCAACCGATTTTCCTTTTTCCATCAACCCCGGACGGAATTTTCCGTCCCCGGACGGAATATTCCGTCCCCCCAACAGATCGCCTTTCCCCAACTTGTTATAAAAACAGCAAATGTACATTTTCCTTTGGTCAAAAACGTTCGGGTGACCCTGCATTCGTCTGTCTATCAAGATGTCAATGCGCTCAAGTGAAACAAGAAGAAGCCTCCGTGGATTACTAATTTACCTTCGGTTCGATTTGGTGGCGAAAACTCTCCGATGGCGATCGCCTGGAAAATGGCATCCTTCTGCTTTTGCAAGAGGGGGTCAAAATCGTCGTGGTTGACCACCGCATCCGACGCCACAAACGGGATGATTCTGCAAAAGAATATATCAACACAAACAACCGAATCAGAACATTTCGAATCGAAATGTTTCGAATCAAAGCGGCAAGAATCAAAACGTTCGATTCGAAACGTTCCGATCAAATCGCAAAATCGATCAAAGGCAAAACTGACCCCAGCAACGTTCTTTGAGTATGTCAATTAAATTATTTCTACTTTATTGACGCGACATCAAAACTAAAGCATTGAAATCATGGATAACTTGTAACTTGATTGGCAAAAACACATGTGGTCGCCAGCACCGGCAGCGGAGCTCGTGTCCGCCAGATCCGGTCGCCAGCATACCAGTTCCGGCCAGCCAGTTTACAAACTCTGCCGCGATTTTAGATGGTAGCCGGGGCCCCCAGCGAGCATTGTTTTTTCCGAGAGGTAACGGGTTAGGTCAGGTTCCGATAGCTTTAGGTAAGAAGACGCTGACATCAAAAGTCGCGGCAGGGTTTGTAAAAAGGCTTCCAGCCACCACCGCCTATTTCATGTGGTACCCCGAAATATCGTCCAAAATCTTGATGTCATTCTATACTGACACCGACCTTTTCGCAGACTTATAATTTGTAAAACTTCTCAATGAGCAGCTAAACTTGGTGTAACCAACCTCCCGGACGTCGTTTACGCTTCCCCTTTCCTCACTCTTCAATTAAAGCTAAGCTAAGCTAACCTGACCAAACCCCCCACCTCGCTTTCTTGTTTGTCAACCGTCTGGTTGTTCTCCACCAATTGCTTGCCATCCACTTTTTTACGCTCGGAAGTTCGCATTGTCCACAAGTGTAACTATTCTGATTGTAAAATTCGACCTTTGAACTCACCTTAGGTTCGGCAGAGATGGCGGCAGAGAGAGGTCGTGGTAATCGTCAGCATAATCTTCTTCATCCTCATGGCTCTCGAACTGGTCATCACCGGTTAATTCCGGTTCAAACTGGAGTGCGGATTTTGGCGTGCTCTTTGGAGGCGGAGTAGATTTTGTTGCGCTAGGAGATGATGAGCTGGATGGTGGTTTTGTGGAGGTTTTGGGGGTGGAATTCCCTGGCGCTGCACCCTCCTGGGTTTTCTGCGGTTTCGTGAAGCCGAGCGAAGCCCCAACCGAGATCTCCCGAATGCTGTCCAAACTGTAGGACGGTGCCGTGATGATGACCTGGGCGCTGGATGGGGTCACTTGGTTCGGTTCTTCTAGCCGGTGATAGAAGCGGTGGTCTGAAGGGAAATGACCCCTCTCCACTTGACGAGGATGGGTTTCCTCTAGCGCATCATCGGTGGGATGACTCAGCTTAGCTTGGAGTCTGTAGAACTTCCAGATGTCACTGCTGTCTCGGAAGCGGTGCTGTCCCGCGGGCGCAGTCGGTTCACGAGTCTGCATCGACTTCCCTTGGTTGTCACCAGTGGGCCCTGATGATTGGACAACCGTTTCAGGTGAAATTGTTGGTCGACTCTCCGCAGAGACCGATTCCTTTGTCGTTTCACCCAGGACGTGATTTTCAGGAGATGGATGCTTCTCATGTGAAGGTTTTTGCGTTGTCTCCGCTGTGGAAGAGCTGTCATGTCGAACGTTGTTGGAGAAGTTCTTCTTTTCCACGACCGGGACCGACCTTTTGAGCTGAATTTGAACACTCGGAATAGGGCTTCTAAGATCTTTGTCAACTTTATCTGCGGATGGCACAGGATGCAATTCTGGAATTAGGCAAAATTAATTTGGTAAAAAAATCCGGATTTGTTTTCTATAATTGCTCAGGATAAAAAGTCTACCAATGGCTGAATGAGAATTTGTTACTGAACAATAAGATGCCTGCATACATTTCTGCCATCGTGGCTTGCCTACGAAATCTGAATACACAAATTCTCTTCTAACACTTTGTCCAATAAGCAGTTTCGATAGATGTCTCAAATCCTGACGAGTGTTTCGGTCGAAACTTGTCCGCGAATTCCTCACCATCAGCATGGAGAGCATTCACGTTGCATTGGCAAAAATCACAAGATTGTGATATCGATGCCGTTTCTTCCAAACACTGAGTAACAATATGGCATACAGGACGCACGGTTTAAATTTGACGTGTTGCGTAACAACAGGCGCAAGGCAATAATGTCGAAGTCTATTTCTGCAACCCCTGAGTAACAATCTGCTATGCAGCACGCATGGTTAAAATTTATCGTGTTGCGTGGCAACAGGTGTAAAGCAATTATCTCGACGTCTCTTTCTCCAACCCCTGAGTAACAATCTGCTATGCAGCACGCATGGTTTAAATTTATCGTGTTGCGTAGCAACAGGTGTAAAGCAATTATCTCGACGTCTCTTTCTCCAACCCCTGAGTAACAATCTGCTATGCAGCACGCATGGTTTAAATGTGTCGTGTTGCCCAGCAACAGGCGCAAAGAAATTGTCTCGACGGATCTCTGTGCTGACAATTGGATAGCAAATCGCATGCTGCATGCATGGTTTAAGAATTAAAATTAACTTCTTGCGTAGCTTCAGGCGCAAAAAGTGGTTTTTTGTCTCATTCTCCAACTCCTGTGTGACTGTTGTGCTGCGTTCTCGGTCCAAATTCATGTTGCATAAGCGATAGTCGCCGATCAACAATGTCGTGTCTGCGAAGCCAATCCAAAAACAAGAATCTGCGCGCAGGGCTTTGTAATTTCCAAATGTTCTGATATCTCTGGCGGGCAGTCTGCATTTGACATCTAAACCGGAAAATCAGCCGAATATGTAGATGCGTCTGAGACAAGAAATGCTGGTGGCAAATGGGGAAGAGGGTCAAATTCAATTATTATGCCGACGGACGGCCAAATTGTGGTGGAAAAGTTAGCAAAATTGGACAACACATATTCACAATGCATAGTGGCGACGGGATTGCAGTTCCCATGGATGTAAACCTTGCGCCTGCTCAGATTTAAGAAAAACTACACGCTCGTCAATGAAAGATCCTCTTTTACAACCGAAGTCAAAATCTGTCACCTCCAGAAAGCTTTATTGCAATCTGCCGCTTTAATTTCTGCCGCCTGCATAAGAGTAAAAAGATCGAAACAAAAAATGTTTCAGAGACAACAGCTGAATGGGAAAAACGCATGCACGATAAAGGATAATGAGGATAATGAGGTGGTTGAGGTCCCAGCAGTGACCAATTCAAGCCCGTTCACATGTTTTGGGTGACTTCTCTGTCCCGAATGTTAAACCTCCGAACAACCTCCCGTGCAACTTTGACCTATCAAATGATATTCAGAATATGATTGGATAGTTCCTGAAGATCCCTCTCTTATCTGAAATGCAACAATATCAAACTCACTATTTGTGTTCTGCGCCAGCTGTTATGCCACGCTGACCGTCACATTTTCGTCAGCAACTGCTGCTGGGTCATCCATTTTTCATTTTTTTTTCTTCTTCTTTTTAATAATATTGACGAGCACATCTTGTAGGATCCAGTGTTGTAGTTAACCTTTGATTTGCCTTGTTGCCATTTCGCAACGTTTGTGTTAAATAAATAAATAAATAAATAAACCCCTGAAGGAAGGGATCTCCTGTTTCGTCTGGAATTCAGGTTCATTCGGATATCCATGAAAACTGCATGTCATCAAGGATGGGTCAAGGCGTGAAGAAATTCTCAGGAGCTTATTTGAACTGTTTGGATTATACTCGTAAATGACAGAAATGCTGTTCTGCCAGAAACACAAAACCAATTTTTCACTGGGTTTGAGAATAATCTCAATCACGTGTCAGATGACAGCTCTCAAAAACGTCAAAAATCAGCATGAGCTTGGAAGCTTCCCACTCTTCTTTGTGTCTGGTGAAAGAAGTGGGGATTCAATTGAGTCTCTGCAGAAGTAGCCGGGTGGTACATGACAACAAATCTCTGGCAAACCCTATGCGATGATATGTGCCCGAATATCAACGCATGCGTTGCATTATTTCTACGAAATCCGGTTCGTCGGATTCCCCCAGAAATAAGTTGAGTGATACCAACTTCTAATCAGATATTTAATTAAGTTTCTGTTGCCGAGAGTGGAATCAGATTATTTCTCTAAAGAAAGACAAGTTTCCTCAAGCCATACCAATGACACACCAACTTTTCAAAAGTCGAATAAAAAGGACAGCCTCAACGCTGACGTCATGGATGCGAACTAGTCAAAATAAGTTGTCACTGCAAATAATTCCGCTTCACAACAATGCATCCGGTCGCACTCCAAGCGTCAATGATACGTGGCGCCATCCCATCAGGTGAATTTTAACTAAAGTGATAAGATGACCATCCATTTTCACAAGACCTGGGATTTTAGGTTTCGGTTTTGAAAGCCCAAGTAACATCCCTGTGGTTGTGCCACACACTGTCATGGTCTCTGTTTTGTCTGTTTTCAGGCCACCGCCATCTCCCCGCCTGCATTTTGTCCAAAATGATACGAAATGCAAAACGACAATAGGTATAAACGAATGATTTAGAAATTTTGCGTGTCTCTATTTAAAAAAAAGCAGACTGGCTTCCGTTAGAAATTGCTCTCACAGCTTTTGTTTATGTTTTTTTGCCAAGATCATGAAATGGTGTGCAGACAACTGTGTGAATTTTGTCTTAGACCTTCGCAAATTTCATGTTCTCTTTCTTTGAGCAATATTACTTCTTCCTTAGCGCTATCGTATTTTGATGGCAGAAGGGTGTCACCCTCTTGAGTTGGGCGATGAATGTTTTGTGCGTTCAGGGAGGAATTGAGCACGTGCAGTTTGGAATATTGTTTTCTACCGGTGTGTTCCAAATGTCTCACCACCCGCGATCGCTGACAACTCTGAACACTTCAAGCGCTCTCGCGGAAGGAAATAAGAATTCCCACAACAATGAAGAACCGTCTAAAAACTGACCAGTCAACATAGAAATCGAAGTTTCGCTGAAGATTTCAACGGAGAAGGGAGAAGCATTCTAAGTTTGTTTCTTTGCGTGGATGCAAATGTGACGCATGGGGTGCCGAATTGGTGTCCGCAGTGCGTGGTCTGAATATAAATGAAAGCCGTTGAGCTGTTACGATCATGCCCGTATTCCCAACAGATTTACAGTTGCAACAATGGGCAATGGTCTCCATTGCTCATTGCTCTCATTTGCACGTTGTTGGAAATGACACTCTGTTTTGGACAGATGATCCTGAAAGGTCTGATGCAAAAAATCTGGCCATTGTCCATTAATTCTTCTGTCACTATTCGAATGCAAAACAATTGGCATCACCCGCTTGGATCTGCCAAGGAAGAGCCTCTTGAAAATGTCATCATTGGTGGAAATAGGGAATAAACAATTTCAGGATAAAGTCATCCAACGCTGAAACAATTTCATTGCAACTCTCACAGCGGAGAGATCATGACGGGGGTAACGCTAATTCCGAGCTGCGAGGTAAATTTTTTCCATTGGAGCAGATGGCAAAAATGTACCTCGTCCCCCGTTACCCCCGTCATGATCTCTCCGCCGTCAAAGGGGTAACAAAATTTCCACCGATGGGATTTCCAAAAAACAGATGTTTGGACTCCTTCAAGTGTACTTGATGGCGTCTGGTACATATTCCTTCGGGACGGAGTGAACAGACATGCACCTTCAACAATGTTGACGAGGACGATGTTGTTGACGAGGCATGGTCAGCGAAATTCAACAATATTTTTTTTTGAATATCGCTGACCGGCGGAATTAATGCATTCATGATGTGAAAATTGTGATAATTGATAATTTAGCAAAAACTCCAAGCTGCAGAAATTAAAAATTCTATTTTGTAACCGTGGTAAAAAAAAGCTGACTCCCCCTTGCTGCAATCTGGCGCTTAAATTTCTACCACCTGCAGAAGAGAAAAAAAGAAAGAAGGAAAGTTTAGGAGGCAACAGTTAAATGGGAAATACATATGATGGGTATTAATTCAGCCGCCACCACACTTGTCCCCGTTGCGCTTTCGAAAAGCATTTGGCTCTCAGTTTTGCAGAGAATTCCGCAGATTGCTCCCAGAATATTTCTGTCGATGACATACCTAATTCATTCACAGTCTCTTCAGCTGTTGAAACAGGATCGGTGATTCCAGTCGTGACAGCTTCCTGCACCGTCGTTCCCAGACTGGAACGATCCTCCGGCGACAGAAGTCGAACAACATTCCATCGGCTTTCACTTGCAGCCTTATCTTCTGGAATCCCACCCTTGGAATCATCCTTCACTTCTCTCTGATCGACGGCTGGATTGGTTTCCGTTCCAACGCTTGTGGTCAAGGAATCTTCTGATTCAGCTTCACTGGCATTCGTGTTCGGATGTTCCACCGTGTTGTTGATAGCGGGCTGTTTGCCATCAGAGTCCAACGTTATAATTTCAGTGGAAACGGTTGATGGGGATGAAATTTCATGAGTGAGTTTTAGTCCGTGGCTGGTTGCGTCCGCCGCCTGTGTATTGTAAAGAGTGATAATAAACATAAGGTCATTTTGTAAGATTGTTATCAGCGTAAGCTGTAAATCTGGTGTAAATTTAGTGTAAATCTAGTGTAAATCCAGAGTAAATCCAGTGAAAATCCAGTCTAAATCCGCAGCGTAATGATCTGATGTCACTCGAGCGTAAATGTTAATCCTGTCAAAATCATTGCAAATCTTGTGCAAACACGGTGCAATTCTAGTATATTGTAAAAAACAAGTGTGAATTTTAATGTAAAACCTTTTGTTGACCATGCGCAAATCTGTTGTAAATCTAGTAAAAAAAAGATCCTCAAAGGTTCGTTACTCATGTCTCTTCCTGATGAAATACGAGCCAGCACTTTCTCTGGTAGTAGGTCGCATGCTTTCAAATACACAATACCAATAATAAAGTGTAATTCTCATTGCAATCCCTTTTTCCGCGAACACTTCGGGAGTGGAATTCCCTCCCCAAGGATTCACATGTCATTCCAAACTTTGCAAATCATTCCTGACCACATTTTCAATGCCGTATAAAAGTGATCAATCATTTCCTTATTTGAATTATTGATCTTTTTGTTCCATCATCACAAGTCGTTTGGACAAGGTATTTGTCAAGTCCCTTTTCATTATTTTTTCTTGATTTGATTATTGTCATAGCCTATATCAGTGTGTCAGTTCTCTCCACGTCATTTTTATTAATTTTGCCCTGAAAATGTGGCTTTGTTGTTCATGTGCTATCTTGTCTTGTTGAAACTGATATTTGCATTTATATCGCAAATCTAAATAAAATACAACTATGTACAACAACTAGTGAAGCCGTCAAGGAGGATCGAGCGGCATATCGCGAGTTCTTGAAAATAGCCTCACTCTATGGTCATTGTGAAACAATTGACAAGTTTTTGACCAGAGAATTGAAAGTGCACAAATATTTTCGACCTCACCAATGTTATTAAAAATCATACCGATTCTTAACTGATAATAATTGAAAAATGCGCCTCATTAAACTCATTTAATCACATTTGACTATCAATAGAGAATTGCGCATATCTTTGAGTAATGATTGTAAAATGTTACTAATCTTTTAACACCGCAGAATGATGATTCTACAATATGACTTCTAATTCAAAATCGTTAATACCTCCTTTCCAACATAAACAGGATTGAAATGTTTCTTCTTCTTTTGAGAGAGAGTATTTTCTTTCGTCTTCAAAACGTCGTCAGGCAGCCGAAACGGGTCACTGGCGTTGTTATCTGAAAAGATATTTGTGGAACGGATAACCGAGATAATCAAATGTAGGCATCGCGACAAAAAACAAGCAAGACGCGATTGGAGAAATTCCGGTAAAAAGTGGCGGTAGCTGCAAAGTTGAAGGTTTCTGCATCAAATTCAACACTCTGCGGAAAAGTCGTGTTCAGCAAAAATCAAAGATGTTTCCCTTCCCAAATGTGTTGAAACCCGGCAATTTAATTTCTACTTCTCACTTCGGGTAGCACACTTCTAACAAGGACGTTGAGCTCTGAACTCAATGGTTTGACGCTTCTCTCTTCCTGTTTGGCCAGAATTTTCGGCAACGGAACCATTCCGCCCCCCATTCAGCAGGTCCGTTTGGTCCTACCCGACTCATCAATGACGATTCGAAGGCCGACAAAGCTAGGGTGCTCAAAGGTCATTGCACGAAATAATGATTATGTGGGGATGGATTTACAAACTCCAACCGACTGACGACATTAATGACTTTGACCAGTGCCTCCTGTTGATAAAGCCGACGCACGAAACCATATGACCTCATTCATTTTTGAAATAGAATATGGAAGAAAAGAGGAAAAGAAAATGGGAGTGAACGGCGGATCTCGGTGGCCAGCTCAAAGAAAGTTGATTTTCTCTTGAACGAGATGACGGATTTTGATGGAACTTGTCACATCAGAAAGCTGAACAGTGTGTGATTTTAGGATTTTAGACGTGTATAAAAATTCGGAACTTTCGCTGCTAAAATTTGAAAAAAATTGAGGTACAAAAAGTGTCCAAGTAGAGATGTGATAAAATTCCGGGTTCCCGCCTCACATTTTCAAAGATTGCGCGATTTTTTCCGTTGTAACATGGTTTCGACCAGCGGAAGAGTTATAGAGGAAGCTTTAAGCTTTCCATAAACACCAAAATCATTGATTTGGACCCCATTTGACTATTTTGTCAAGAGAGAACGCGACATGGAAACATCGTTTTTTTTTGAGGCCGCCACTCCCACGGATTTTCAGGGAGCCGCGGCCTCTTCCCCGCTCAAGAACAAAACAACGCTGCCATGTCACACTGAAACTGGTCTAAAATACTGAAATGATGTTCAAATTCAATGATTTTGGTATTTTTGGAAAGCTGAAAGCTTCCTCTACAACTCTTCCGCAGGTGGAAACCACGTTACAACGGACAAAATCGCACAATCATTGAAAATATCTGGGAGGAACCCGGAATTTGATCACATATGTTCGTAAACACTTTTATTACTCAAATAAAAATAGTGTTTTACCAGCGAAAAGTTCGAGATTGTTTACACGTCTAAAAACGCGCATTTTTCAGCTTTCTGATATGAAAGGTTTCATAAAAATCCGTCACCTGGTTCAAGAGATAATCAACTTTCTTTGGGCTGGCTACCGCGACCCGCCGTTCACTGGCATCGTCTTTTCCTCTTCCCGTCCGTCTTCTATTTATTGATGACGTTTCCGTGCGTCGGCTTTATCTATAGGAGGCACTGCTTTGACACGTCTCATTCGGTGTCGCGGATCGAAATGGTGGGGTTGTTCTGCCAAGCAATGGGGTTTTGGCGCATTCATTTTGAGTATTCTGGGCTTGATTAGGGTCGGCTAGGGGCTAGGCGACTGTGTTAGGTTAAATATCTAACCTCACCGAAAATAAAGATGAATGCCGAGCCCATTTGCCAAACAGAGCAACCCCACCTTCTCGATCTGCGGCACCTAATGAGACGCACCAAAATCACCAATCCCTTTAGTCGGTTGGAGTTTGAAAAAAAAAAAACGCGTCCAGGGGCAGGTTGGTGGGAGTTGGGTAGTTAGCGGTTTCAGGTATCCTGTACAAGATTTCGAAATGGCAAATTACTCTGGGGAGTTGTGGTTTCGCGGGCAATGGTGACATTGATGCTGGCAATGGTAGCTCAGTGGTGGCTAAGTGGTGGCTAAGTGGTGACTTAGCCACCACTGAGCTACCGTTACATTGATGCTGGCAATGGTAGCTCAGTGGTGGCTAAGTGGTGGTAGTGGTGACTCAGTGGTGGTAATGGTGGCTCAATCGTGGCGATTGTGGCAATGGTGACAATGGTTGCAGTGGTGGTAGTGGTGGCAATGGTGGCGCAGGCAATGGTGGCTCTGTTGCGGAGTTGGATCACCAAGTTCAACCTTGTTCACCCTCAAAATGTCATTCACTTACCACCACATCTGTACTCAGTGGGACAGCAACTGCCGTCGGTGAGAACGGGAACGCAACCGTCAATCGGAGGATCGCACGATATCGCCTGACACCTGACCTCTCCCTTCATGCAGAAACAACTGTGGCACGGAAGCGACATCTCCGGAACTGGTTCACCTTCCGGATAATACCTCCCTCCAACGTCACAACCTGGAAGGTGGATTCATACGGAACATTTTGAACTTTCCACTTGAGGTCAAAGGTCACGTTACCCTTGCAATCCCTGAAGGGAAGCCACTATGCCACGCGGCAGAAGGCAGAGACATGCACTGTCCAGGTGCCGTATGTATAAATTGACCACATGAATTTTGATGAAAACTTGGTGCAATAGCCGCGTATTCTACAGTATTTAGTATTTTACGTGTAGTAGGTAAGCTTTATTTCAAAATCAAAACGTAATTATACAGAGTTAAACAAAAGTCCCAGAACATGCACAGGAGAAATAAGGTGTGGCTTGTGCAGGTCATCTTATTTCAACAGGGCGTGAAGCAATGTAATTTTACGCCTTACAAGAATGTCATGATATTTTTCAGGGCATGTTGCCTCTGAGTCTAAACATCGCCGGAGTCAACAGTGGACAAACATCGCCGGAGTCAACAGTGGACTCCTATGTACGAAGAATTTCGGTAAGGGCCGTACGTGAATCTCTAAAAATGTGATATTTTGATTCCAAGAATCATCGATAGTGGGCATTTGCGAATAGCTTAACCTTTTAAACTTGAAATTTTATTTTGAATGTAGGCACATATGCCTGCAAATGATGTCTGTAATGAATGATGCCTGAGATGATGCCTAAATACAAATGATGCCCGTTGTTGTCAGACAATGGTTGTCAATTGTTGTCAATCGTTGTCAATAGTCAATAGTTGTCAAGAGTTCTCAGTTAGGTACGTGTATAACAGTCAATATACGCATCAATCTAGGTGTGGCTGACCTGTGTATTTTTCCCTCATTGCTTCTGTAACTCCGGCTTGCGTCGTTCCTGAAAAGGTACAATAATGTGGGTAATATGATGATTGATTGGTACGGAAAAAATGGCCACTAACCTAAAATGAAGCGAACTGAAACCAAAAATCCTGGTGCATGCCTTTTTTGAACGCTTCATACCCTCTCTTCTCGTAAATACGGATTTGCTGTGCCGGCCAAGTTGAAAACTCCGTTTGCGAAAAGGAATCAACTAAGAATTGTAATTGAACTTTTTGTCGCATATTCTGATAATCTTGACTTACTCTTACGAGTATGTTTGCCTTTTTCTTGCAAACTGATTAAAATTAAACATATGAATATAACTCAGCTTCCGCTCCTTTACTTTCCTCGTTCCACCAACAACTTTCTGGAATTTCCTGCATAAAAAATCACAAAAAACATTTTTGCCCAGTTCTTCCAAGCATTGTTAACTTTGAGTTTATCTCTGGATGGTTAATCATTTGTTCAAGTTAACAGTTGATTTGTTTGTGCTTCTGTTCTTTTGGCGTTTTTCAACTCACGGTTACAAGAGGAAAGGGCAACACGCAGTTTGCCAACATGGGCAATGTGGCAATATGCGATGGGCAATATGGGCAGTGTGGCAATATGCGATGGGCAATATGGGCAGTATGGCAATATGGACAATATGGCAAAATGACAACATGGCAATATGGCCAACAGGGCAACATGCAATTCGACGAAATCGGATGATTCACTTCAATCATGATTAACTCAATTTAACTCTTCGCCATCGACAAACAACAAGTCAAAAGAAAGCAAAACATCATATCTGGTTAAGGACTCAGCCCGTTGTTAAATTTGACGCCGGCAGGATGTTCACTGATTAGCTCCCAAACGAACAAAACAAAGAGTAAATCAGTTGTTAACTTGAAATTAATCACTGATTAAAGTTAACCATCCTTAAAGGAACCGGAATAATCATTATACGGAGGCATTCTAAATGCCCGGGCCATAGGCGATTTTTTCAGACTTTTGAAGCACGGGGCAATGTAATTCTCCATTTCGCATGCGCCGCAAAACACATTACACGAAGGAATGCATTTAACAGCGCTTACTAGATGGGGAATAACATTGCCCCGTGCTTCAAAAGTCCGATAAAAATCTCCTATGGCCCCGGTATTTTGAATGTCTGAGTATACGGAACTTGTCAAAAGTCCTCGAACATAGGCGATTTTTTAAGGACTTGTTATTACAAGGGCTTGGTGCAAATTCACGCCTCACACGAGTGTCATGATGTTTTGCAACGAATGCTTCCATTGACACTAAATGGCGCTTGAGTTAATTATGAATTCCTGTGTATGTTCGAAGACTTTTGAAAATTTGTGTACAAGCAGGTGGCCACTTACCGCATTCGTAATTTGTAGGGCAACACGCAAATGATCTGAACATCGGTTTACAGCCAGGTGCAGCCAACATGCAGTTTGGTTCAACGCACTGCTGCCTGCCGTTGATGCAATAGCAATATTGGCAGAGGGAAGAGGTAAGCATTGCAGAGCCCTCGGCGTATCGCGTACCGTCCTTAAAACATCCTTAAAAGTAAAAACGAGGATTATCGGAAAATAACAATGAAAGGAGAGGCACACCAGCTGCTGGTAAGCCATTCTGACCCTTTGTGGTTTTTTGCCTCATCCACAGTTTTGGAAAACTTGTTACCTCGTTATAGGATTCTGCGATCAATGAAACCTTAAAGTATCAAATGATTCCAAAAAAAAAAAAAACAATATTCTTTTAAGGGCTACTTTCGTTCGTTACGCCATGTGATTACGAATCTTCGTGCAAGCCAGTTTCTGTGTGTTTTTAGCAGAAAGTCCAATGTTGATAAAGGGAAGACGGATCGGCTTGAAGCGAAGTGGCGTGGGCGATGTGACGGGGACCACAGTTTTCACTCAACTGTGATTTCCAGGCGATCCGAAGGTGCAGCGCTGGAATCAATGTACCTACTCATACATGTGTTTTTTCAATTTAATTGTTGCCTTTGAAACTTTTTTTCTTTCATTTTACTCTTATGCAGGCGGTAGAAATTAAAGCACCAGATTTCAACAGATTTTACTGAAGCTGTCAGATTTTGACCTCGGTTATTGTGAAGATCTTTAATTTCTGCAGCATGGAGTTTTGCAAATACCTGAACAGTCAAAATGTTTACATATTTTTGTGCATTAATTCCGCCGACACTACACACGACCATGAAAACCCTGAACCAGCTGGCGCATTTTCGAAACCTACCGAAATCGCAGGTTGCACTGACGACCTCATTAAAGCTACGAATATTTCAACCTGACCAACCTTTCCTAACCTACCTTGACCTGCTCTTGGTTTCCGCCTACTGCCTGGTGCCCCCCGGCCGCAAAAATGTTAAAAGTCCCCCAGCCAGGAAAATTTAAAAAAAAATCGGTCCCTGCAGGAATCGATCCCCATGCGTCGGATTAGTAGTCCAGTGCCTTGACAACTAGACCACCAATGCAGCTGCTGAAATTCGCTTTCGAGTTTGTCTTTGATCAAATGTGCTTTCAGAACGTCTGCATAAAAAATGATGTCAGTGCAACCTGCGATTTCGGTAGGTTTCGAAAACAAGCAACCAGCTGAAGAATTGTCAATCATATGCCGGAAATGGAAAACAAATTCTGATTTTGCATTAGATTACCCTGGAGGTCGTCATTCTTCCCTCTTATGCTATCATTTCCATTTCTGAGTGCAAACATCATTTCTTGGATGGAGTTGAGAAACTCTTCGTCTTCCAATCGCCGTTCCTCTTCGCCATTGATTCGGTTCTCGTTGATATCTATTGAAAAAACCGCCAATTAACAGAAAAAGTGATTGAAAAAGCGCCAATTAACAGATGAAAAAAGCGCCAATTAACAAAAAAGTGATTGAAAAATGCGCCAATTTACAGAAAAGGTCATTGAAAAAGCCGTACAATTTACAAAAAAAGTAATTGAAAAACGCCAATTGACAGGAAAAAGTGATTGAAAAAAGCCGCCGCAACTGAAGAAGTGATCAACGTGCGATCCTCACCCTAGCAAGTCTCATGTAGCGTTTCCCCAGGACATGTGCCTTGGCTAGACGTGTTTAGTAAACGTGAAAGAGATAAGTCGCAAAACAAAAATAACTGCTTAAACCCGTTGAATTTTCCAAAAAATTACCAAAATGGGCGCATTAATTTTAGATCCAAAACAGTTCTGTGCTTTTTCCAGGATTCCCAACAATGTAGAGCAACTGTGACTTTGGTAGCATAATTTCAGCTATAGATTGAATTGAATTGAATTTGTATATTTTAGGAGTCACCTCCTTTCAATATTTACAACACAAAGATTCAATTATGCAGCAAATAAACAATCACAAAAGGGAAGAACACATTTGCGACCAGGATAATGCATATATGTCCCAAAACAAGGCTATCTAGAGAAACAAAGATCGAAGGCTTTAGCGAACGTGGGTTTGATGCTTCAGCCGTTATCCATTGACAGAACCTCTCAGTGGAGTGGCAATAATTTCCTGGGGTTGTTCACTTCAATTGGTACGGTTCAAAAAATAAAAATAAATATAAATCGCCGGTGTCAGAGAGGTGTGCCCGTAATTTTCAACGAAATTTTTTTTCGTAATTTTCGTAAAATAAAAAATAAAAATTAAAAAAAATTAAATGAAATTTCGTTAAAAAACAACGAAATTTTCAACTTCATTCTGTGCCATTTTACACAAACGGGGATCATGATCGTTGATTTTGCGTCACACTGTTGAGACATTTTTACCCTTTACGGCCTATTTGCTCTGTTTTTCGTATTTTATGTTTTCTTTTAAACGGTGAGTGAAACTAATGATTTTGAAGAATCATTGATCATTTTGAATTGAGAATGTAAACATTTTAAATATTTTTTTTATTAATTGTAATCATTTTAAACGGTGTTAGCCATTTCTCCCTTTCAGAGCTGCCACTTCACCCATACAGTCTCAATTTTTCTTCCGTGAACAGGTAGCGTTTTGGGCCTTTGCCTGTGCAATAAAAAATTTTATCCGTCCATGATGCACAGCTCTTTGCTTGAATCAGTGAGAATCAAAAGGTCACATGTCCACAAATCACAATTTTACGAAAAGGTCATGTGTCCATGGACTTATGACATTTTGATTCCAAAGCACAATTCCGCACTGAATATTTCAGCCATTTCAGGCGTTTGCGAATGTCGGACAACAGCCATTTTTGTAAGAGAACGTGGCATACATTTTTCCGCACTTGACTCAAAATGGCCAAAATGTGGACACATGACCTTTTATTTCTCACAGATTCAGTTGTTCTTGAGTTGACAAAGAGTCTGCGATTTCTCCTTGGCCCCTACCGCATATGCAACACGACAAATTTAAACCATGCGTTCTGCATAGCAGTTTGTTACTTAGGGGTTGGAAGCGCTTTTGATTTTTGTATTTGAGATGGCAAAGCGACTGCGATTTCTCCTTGGCCCCTACCGCGTATGCAACACGACAAATTTAAACCATGCGTTCTGCATAGCAGTTTGTTACTTAGGGGTTGGAAGTGCTTTTTGTTTTTGTGTTCGAGATAACAAAGAGACTGCGATTTCTCCTTGGCCCCAACCACGTGTGCAACACGACAAATTTAAACCATGCGTTCTGCATAGCAGTTTGTTACTTAGGGGTTGGAAGTGCTTTTTGTTTTTGTGTTCGAGATAACAAAGAGACTGCGATTTCTCCTTGGCCCAACCACGTGTGCAACACGACAAATTTAAACCATGCGTTCTGCATAGCAGTTTGTTACTTAGGGGTTGGAAGTGCTTTTTGTTTTTGTGTTCGAGATAACAAAGAGACTGCGATTTCTCCTTGGCCCCAACCACGTGTGCAACACGACAAATTTAAACCATGCGTTCTGCATGGTAGTTTGTTACTTAGGGGTTGGAAGTGCATTTGGTTTTTTTTTTTTGTAATCGGTTTCCAACTTCGTTTCGACAAATGGGCGATTTTTAAATTGGGTGTTTTGGTGGATACGATCAAGTGAGTTCTCTATCTTCCTTTCTCGGCGAATCACGAATGCGGTGTCTCTTTACAGAACTGTAATCTACATTTATTTTCAATTACTGGTAAGTTTTTGAGCGATTTGCGGAACACGGTTTCAGCTGGACGTATGAGGCCGATTGAAATTTGGCTTTATAAGGTTCAACATTTGGGTAAATGTTTTAGTAGGTAACTTAACAAACTAAAAAATCAAACGTTGTAATTTGTTGTCTTCGCTAATTTACATAATTTCGGATTGCTCACACAGACTTAGTACTGCCAC